>VYZU01005991.1:15828-68643 GCA_013401355.1 Ceyx cyanopectus | reverse complement strand
GTTCTCACTGCTGGCAGCAGACACTGTCTGCAAAAACATGCTGCTAACTTCCAACAATGCAGTTAATTCGAAGAACTGAGCTGAAAAGTAAAATCACTGAACAGAATTAGTTTTGTTCTCACTCAAACCAGGAAATGGTGATACTGACAATGAACTTTGATCTTAACAGAAACCACTGGGAAATAAGACTTTGCAAGGAAAAACAGTACTTTTTTTGTTCTTGTTTCAAATATGAAATGGTGGAGTGAAGTAAAAAAACCCTCCACTTAAATAAATAAATAAAATTACTGTGTTGAAGGACAGCGAAAAATCCAAAGTCAATGCATTGCAAATATGTTTTATGAGTGGCTGCATGATAGAAGAAATGTCTTTTTTCAAGGGAAGTTGTTATGTAGGGAAAGAACTGTGACACTAAAGTTGCCTGCCAACATTTGAGACATATTATTTTGACTTTAAAAAAACCCCACCCATTTTAGATAGCAGACTGTGGGTTTTACTTGATTTAAGTCTTGAAGCCATATGAGTAACACACTGGTAAATTCTATAGTTATGATGAGGGATTTGGTGGGAGATAATTGCAGAGGCAAAATTCACAAGTTAACTAACATGGTACAAGCCACAGTGGATGATGGTTTCATTTCATGTTAATCTTTCCTTTGCAAGCTCTAGTGGAGGCTTTGAGTCCATGTGAAGTCCTTTGGAACACTTAAATACAAACCAATTGTTGACAGCAGATTGATTTCAATTTAAGTCAATTCACTGTCAAGTTACTGAAAAGACCTATCCCTGATACTCTGGATTCACTACTCGAGTTCATTGATTAATCAGGCTGAACTCCTTATAGATAGAATCTTTGGGGAAAAGATTACCAGAACAGCAGTACTTTCTAATAATTTGAACATGTAATATGTGAGAGAGTATGGGATTAAAATAAAGCATGGAAAGATCATAAAAATATGAGTTTTCAGATTAACAAGACATTTTCTTCAAGAGGAACTCAAGGGATTGCTGTCATACTTTTCATTTTTTTCTAGTTGACACACAAGGCCTGCAACAGTTTGTTAGCAATTTACTGTTTATTTGCTCTCACTAACAATACAAGACATTTGGTTCTGCATAAAATCATGGATTTCCCCCATAGAAATTCTTAATAACAAAACTGCACATAGATCCTTATTTTCTTTTCCTTGAAGCCCTAACATTATAATATCCTTTGGATGAAGGGACACTTCAGCTGTAATAAAGGGTACTAAATGGTACAAGGTTGTATTAAATAATTGCTTTCTAGCAGCTTGTGTTTATTGTTTTAATATTTCAAATAAAATTAGAAACTTATCAGAAAGTCTCAGAACACTTCACTGAGTTCCCCAAACACTAGTATGTTTTGAAGACTCTTTTTTTCTAGTCACCAACACTGTTATCATGCTGTGTGAATATTCAAGTGCATGAATGTAAAAAAGTAGATTACTCTTTATAGTGTGTAAAAAGAATATGATAACTGCATCTTTAGTGATAAAAAATAATACTGTGTGACATTCAGGAAGATGAGTCCACTTGAAAAAATAACCTAAATTAGTATTTTCTATTTTGCTATCTAATTGTGCTTCATTCATTCTGTCTGGGTGAGATGAGCATGTAAACATATAAAACAGAAAAAACCCAACCCTACTGACTGTCCACACCAGTGTGTCAGAAAAAGGTAGAGAGATACCATTCTAGTGGGTTTAGAACAAGCTGTCCTCATCATGTTTCAGCCTGCAGAATAATGAGCAGGTCACTGGCCTGCAGTCACACTAACTGAATGGAACATGAAATCATCTGGATTTGGCTTGAAGAATTACTGGACATGACATAGATTAAAGTTGTCTCATTTTTTTGAAAATTCAAAATAGACTATTCTTGTAATTCAAAGAAATTCATCAAGACAGCTGAACTGGAATGTTGGGATTTGCATGATATTGATTTTTATATTTTTTAATAAAAGATGTAAAAGTTTATGTGGAACATTTATCTCTTACAGCAAAATTCACTCTTCAAGCCTGAAGAGTAAATAAGCATCTCAGAAGATACAGGAAGCCTAAAAAGGGTATGAACATAAACAAATAAATAAGAGGACAGAGAAAAGTGCTCGGAGTGGTCAGCAACAGATCCCAAAGGAAAATCTGGATTCAGTATTGTAAAGGATTTACAAACAATTGGGAACAGTTTCTTCAACCNAAAAAAAAAAAGCAGAGAAATATGCAGTGCATACTGGAAAAAAGACTAAGACATGTTTATACTGATAAAAAGAGACAAAAAAACTAAGTTGTCAGCTGATCTATGAAGGCATGAATCATGACAATTTTTAATAGCAGGATCTAACTATATTGTATAGTTGTACATTTTATAAGAAAATAAATATCATATTCTGTAAAGAAAGAAAAGAATAAACCCCAGTGAAGTCAGGACTTGAGATCTTATGTTGGAGAAATATGCAAATAAAGAGGGAAAATAAATGGAAGAATCTAAGATAGCAACGGGATGAAAATATGGCTTTGTTTTTTTGGATCTCTCAGGATAAAATAATGGATACACTAATGAAACACTGAAGAAAATACAATAAATCTCTAGATTTTAGGTCATTTGATACAGTATCATACAGAATTATTTTTTTTTATTGGTTAAGGATAAAAAAACCCCAACCAACAGCCATATTGAAAGGAAAAGTACTAAACTGTGAATAATTGTGGAAGTCACAAGGAATATCTTGAGCTTGACTGCATTCCACATTTCCTTAACGACCTTGGTAAAACAAGTTGGAGCATGCTTTAGAAATCCAGTAAAAGTCTGGCAAATACACTCAAAGCAGAGGGTGAGCTGTATTTCATACTGAACATCTGGATAACCTTGAAGACAGGATAATGGGAAGGAAGTGAAGCTAATCAATGGAACATACAAAAGATGGACAGTAGTGGGACTCTGCAGCAGTTTCCCTCAGGCCAAACAGTGCTGAGCCAAATGCCTGTCTAGTTTCTGAAGCAAAGCAAGTTAATTTTTAGGCTTTAGCTACAGTTGTGTAGGACTGAGCTCTTTAATCTAGGAAATCAGCCTATTGCCATGTCAAGCTCTTGACTTTGGAATGTTTCACTTCCATGAATATTGTGGTTTAATTACAAGCAATCCTTCCATTGGGTTTAAATTTCACACTTTATCGTTAAATGTTTTCCTGTTCCTGATATGGAAGATCTTATTCTATTTCCCATCTTATTTTCCTGATTTCTAAAACAAACAATCCAAATCTTGACATATCAACGCTTTTTCACCTTTACCATATTAATCATCCTTCTTAATTCCTCAATATCTGGGTCATCCTCCAACTTTGATATGACTATAAAACAAATTATAAGACCTGAATCACCTTTCATTAGCTCATGTTTGCATTCATATCCATAGTCTTTTGCTAAACTTATTTTTTCTACATGATGTGAAGTCTAGGTAGTACATGTTTGAAACAAACAATCCAAAACCTGCGAATTTTTTATTCAACACAGCTGCTGTGTTGTGAGAAGATTTAGCCAAGAGAAAAGAGAAATCGAGAAAGAATTTGATTGTGTTCATTTTTTTTCCTGGCAGGTGAATGTAGTTATGCTGAATAAGGTGTCAGGTAGTTTTATACCTAATCATAGCATCAAACAAATCAATCTAAAAGTAATGAACTAAATAAATTAAATACACAAATTGGGTTGGATTTATTGTCACCAAAGGATGTAACCATGTGTATGCATTTTGGAGGAATTTGCTTCCAGTCTAGGCACCATTTGTGTGGGTTTTATTGTTTTAGAACTTAATTGTCTCCTTTCCTTAATGATCTTTCATTTAATTTACTGTGGCAAGTAAGAGTGACAGCAATTGATCAACACTTCAGACTTCCATCACACAGCTTGTCAACAATTTTATATAAATCAAAACATGATCTTCCCATTTTTTTCTGCAGTGGCAGGTATGAACATCAGTCACAATTTTATTTTCTTCTCACAGTCCTTATAAAGCAACCACAGCAGAACATTTTGAAGTACTGCTGTTGTCTTCATAACTGCTATAAAATTCTGGAGCCTCTATGGAAAGGAAAGTTTCCATATTTCTGTCTGTCTGGGACACATGTTACTATAATTCACCCTAATGTGATGGGCTGACCTTGGCTGGCTGTGTGATGCCCATCCAGCTGCACTCTCACTCACCCCCCTCAACAGGACAGTAGGGGAAAATAAAGAGATAAAGACATTACTGTCAAAACAGACACAATTTGGTGAAAGATAATTTAACTTCTTGCAATTAAAATAAATTCATATGCTGAGGTTGGACTAGATGATCTTCTAGGTCCCTTCCAACCCCTAATATCTATGAATCTATGAAAAAACTATTTAAAATAGATTCCCCCCTCTCCTCTTCTTCCCAACACCTGGAGCACCTCCTGCACCTCCTTATTCTTTCACCTTAGTGTCTGCAAGGCTGTTTCTCTCACATTTTTTCCTCATTCCTCTCACTGCTGCATGGCATTTTTTACCCTATTTTAAATATTGTTTTTTTCCCAGAGGCATCACCACCTTGGCTGATGGTGCTGCGTGCCCTGTGGTGGGTCTGTTCTGGCTGGAATCAGCTGTGTCCCACACGTCACAGCCCCACACTCTCCTTACAGATGTAACCCTGCAGCACCCACACAAATGGCATTTGAAAAATGAAAGTTAGCTTCATAAAATAGTTTTTGGGTTTAGACCACTAAGGAAGCTGTGGCTTCCTTAATAAACTCCAGTTCTTTTCTACTGGATACTGTAAGGGATTTCTAAGGATTTAAGGATTTTTAGGGAGTTCTTTAATGTTGTGTGACAAATCTTTACATTTCAGGCATCCCTCTTCATTTTCATGACACCTTTTGATATATTCAGGTATTAATTTTCCATGCTTCCTTAAACACAGTTTGATGCTGAACACCAATGTGAAAACATAAGGTCAATGATGAAAAATTACTCCACACAGTGACACCTTTGTAACAGTTCTGTTAGAGAAGGAAAACCAAAAATACCTAATGAAAGTTAGGGGGCCTGCTAAGGGTTTATCACATAGACACACACACACAGATATCTGTGTTCCACTTTTTCATGGCTTTCTATGATGGTAACTACTAACACATGCACAGACAGTGACTGACATGAGTCACTCCACCCTTATGAGCAGTAGCTGAACTGAAAACCAACTGTCAGTTCAAACCTCATCTAGGTAAATGACAGATGAAACTTGGCAATTAGGTGTTACCGAAGGGAGGAACATTTAAAGGAGCATTTACCTGTCTGCAGGCCAAGTAAGCATTGTCAAAAGTGACATTATTTGACACTCTCTCTCATATTCCCAGTAGAAGGGCAACCATGGAAGAGATGCTGAACAGATGCTGAATTATTTTTGTCACTTACAAAGATTTAAGCTGCACTGTTAAAGTGTCTGTAAAAATCTTGCATTTTGGAAATTCAGGGATAAAAAAACCCAAACCAAACACCAGAAAATGGATCTGGATGGTATCTTCAGCTTATAGTAAAGTCCCTGCCTAACCACAATCGACTGCATCACAGCTGGTTTATAATCCTTTCTCTGACAGCTTGCGAGACTCTGATTTCTCTGATTATCTCAACCTTGGTTATACATATAGAAATACATACATATATAATAATGGTATTAGTGGTACCTGGTTTCCTTTGTATCTGTCACCTCTGCTCATCCCCCAGACGTTATCCAACATCTCTAATCTTGATAATAGTTCTTAAAGGGCACCTGCTTATACCAATGACATCTGAAATCCCTGGTGTTATAGCTGAGTGCTTAGAGCTTCCCAGTAAAAAAAAATAATAATGTAACTTATCCCCTGTTTACAGAAAGAAATTGCAACAATTTAGCTAAATCAATTCTTAAATTGATTTAAACTAGTGAAATCCCTGGTGTAGATGCTCTTAAATTGGCTTAAGGGGGCTAATATTGATGTATCTCATTCATTTTGATCCAGAATTTAATTCTATTAAATTGGCTCGAAGTCTTTGTATACACTGGAGCCTCAAGTCTAGCAGTCCACATTTAATTTCATGCTGCAGGGTCTGTGGACCTCAATGAAGTTAGGACCTATAATGACACAATTTTAGACATTACTTCTGAGGGCCCATAAATGAAAAACTGAAAAAAAACCCCAACAAAACAGTTTTCAATAAATACAAATAACTAGATGTTATCTGAATATTTTAAATAGGAGACACATTTTTAAAAGTTCTGAGCTAACAGTGCTGCTGATATATAGAGCAATAAATTTTGAGAAAATAGTGATAAAAAATGAAATATATGCCATATATTTTTCCTGTCTTTCTTTCATTTCCAGCTTAAATTTTCCTGGTGACTGTTGCTGGGCCCATCAGGTTTAACACAATACTGAGAATGAAGACATGCATGACCATCTGTCAGAAATTATTCCAGTTCACCACAATTCCTAGTCTCCATTATAAGCTGTGTCTGTATTTGGAGCAGAACCAGGAAAAGTAAAGGTAAGTGAAAAGAAAAATAAAAATAAAATTTGTGAATTCCCTTTTTCCAGAGTCAATGACAACTTTTGTATCAACACATAGAAATCACTAGTCTTTTTACCCTTTTACTGTTCATCTCCACTACAAGCTGCTTCAAATTTATTACATTCAGCCAAACTCATAAATATATGCAGCCTACTTTCAAGACTTCTTAAATAATGCAAACTGGCACTAGAAAAGAAATACTTCGAGTGAGATAGGGGATAAGGAGAAAGTGTGGGAAAAGAACCATCAAATAGCTTGAAAACTGTCTATTATTTCAAATATTGAAGCTTCTCCCCATTACCAATTTCAGCTTGACAAAATTTGCTAGTCACTCCTGAGTTAACACTGATAAATTTGCAGCTGCACAAATGTTACTTCTTTCTCTGGTTTTGGCTTCAGTGTGTTAACTGCCAGATTTGGATGGAGACGGAAGTCACAGACCCCCCTCTCTGGCACAGGCTTCTTTGCTTACAGTCCCATCAGCTTTGTTTAATTCTTCTGTGTCAATGGAATTTAAAATACAAAAAAAAATATTATTTTCCTACTGGTTACTCTGAAAGGCCCGTGGAAATCAAGGTGCCTTTTGAATGCCTAGAGATACGGTCCCAAACAATAGCAGTTGCTATGGGAGCAGAGCACGGTGCTTTATGCAAACATGCAGAAAGGGGGATGGATGAGAAGATGAATCCCGTGCAGACTGGCCTGGCTGCTGATTGGCTCTCAGCACGATGTTAGTTCCCCTAAACACAGTGTGGTAAATCACATTTAGACATCAGAGGATAGAAAAGTTTATATTTAACTGAGTCCCATTTATTTACTTATAAGAAGATTTACGGTCACCAAGAGGCTCATTAACATTGATTTTCATAGTCCCCACTTGGTATTAATATGTGTCCTTGGTATAGGAAATTATCCAGAGTTGATATAAATGGCTGGCTGGAATGACTCCATCTATATTTAGCAGATGGGTATTATCTTGTGGGGGAGCCAGACAAAAGATCCAGCTTGCCTGAATGATTGCAACAACATTATTAAAATAGAATGCAGGCAGGCATTAGTGCAATAATAAGAGTGGGAACTTTGTTTAAAATTCTAAGGTCAAAAAGGGATATTTGCAGAGCAAGGAACCAGTCAGCCCAAGAATGATCAAAAAGTATTTTATTTCCTTCAGTGAAACATGAAAGGTCCATCTCTGCTTTCATCACGAGCAGGGCAGCCTGCACTGTGCACGTGTAGCTTTGCAGTGGGACTGAAGCAGAAAGAGCTTTCTTTGACTAGAAAGACTTTCTGTTAATAGACGTGGAAAGGGTTTGGGGATTTCCTTATTCACAGGTTGTCTAAACAATAGTTTAGAACTGTATTAGCTCGGTGGGGTAGTGTCTTAAAAAGCCTAACAGCTGGCTTAATTTGTGGTCCCTTTTTTCAATCATGTTATCTCCATGAAGGAATTTTTGAAAGCAGTCATTTCACTTACCCCAATTAACCAGATACTGTAACCTGACAGCACAGTTAGTTGACTTTGTTATCTATTTTTCTGTACTCCTATTTACATCCTCCAGTGACATTATTCCATTTAGCTCCTAGTAAGCTGCCCTTGGAGCTTGCCTACCCATGAAATATTCAACTACTCCCTCTTCACTTCTCTCAGTTTTTCACATAAAATCTGTTTGCATGTTGGATTTATCTTTCTTCTCAACATGAATACAGCTGTTGCATAATCTTCTCTGGACTTACAAACTTCATACAGATTTGATTTAAAGGTAAAGTTCCTTCAGCAACTGTACTGTGATCATTTTCTTTCTGCCCCAACATAGTACATAGGCTGACATGGTCTGGGCAGCTCTGATCTGTCATAATACTTCTGGATGGACAAGAAATACATGAAAATCATGGACAGGTAACTGCAGGTAAATGATGTTAACTACTATTAATTAATAGTTGTAAGCTTTAAATGGAGCTGCTTATGACAGTGCATGTGCAACCCATTAGCAAGGATAGTGTAGCTCATTAGGCCACTAGCAACTCCACTGCTCTGAATGCCATCTCTCAGCCTTGGATTGCATGAGGCTTTATATACAAGTTACAAATACACATTAGTATACATTTACAAATATACAAGTTCACCAGCTTTCTATGAATGTGTATTTAACCAGAAGACAGTCAAAGGCATCAATATTTCATTTTATATTTAGAAACGTAACCTCAAGCCATTCTGACTCTAGAAATGTTTAATTCTACAATTTCTCTGCAATATATATTGATTACAAACCTTCTATTTTTTCTTAAACGTCTGGATCCTGAACTGAGTACAGCTGGGATAATAAAAAGGAAATTTGACAATGTACTGCAGTTTACTTTCAGCTTCTTTCAATACTCTTGAAATAGTGACAAAAAGAAAAAAAAAACCTGTTAAGATTTTTTCTAACTCTCCTGTCAGTGAGTGACAGGCTGAAGTGAGGATTTTAGGCAAAGCAGTCACTTTGAGCCTGACAGGATTTGCTGTTTTACTCAGCAGTGATTCAGTACTGATAAATATTGGAGAAACCACTGTCGTGCTAGCTTGACAACACTTGACATAATATTAGACCTAGAGTTATCTAGCTGATAAACTATCAAAGTGATTAAATTATTTCCATGTATAGAGCCTGAGGTGATCCATACTGCAGGCAGGGCTGGTTAACAGCTGGGCAACAGGGAACATGGGTTTTTTTCTTGTTTAGAAAAAAATCCAGACATTTTAGAGATAAAATGTTTCTCTCCCTGCTCAGTAGATCTCTAGCAGATGATTCACAAACCCAGACAGAAACTTCCTTTGCTCAGGCAGTAGTTTCACACACAAATTAAACTGCAACAAGCCAAGTCTACAAGCCCCTCCCCCAAGAAATAAATAAAATCATCCTTTTTGTTTCCTCAGCTTTGACTATTTATCCTAATGCTTGTCATCCCTCTCTTTGTTCTACCACAATGAGATCCACAGTCACAGAGTGAACTAGAGAAAAGAAATAATCAAACCTAAAATTATTGCCTTTGTGTTTTTCCCCTCGAGTGAATGACAGAAAGATGTATGGATATGTAAATGTATATATGCTAATTTGTACAAAAGCCTCAAATAAAGTCTAACAAAATCTTAGTAGAAATAGTATTCTGTTATATTTCTATGGTGTGACAGTAATATTTATTTTTTTTAAAAATCAAGAGGAAGTAAGAAAGTAAAGAACAATGGTATCAAAGATGGAGAATATCCTTAAAAATGTAGATTAAAGAAATTATTAAAATGATATTTAATAATTTTTTTCATATTTAGTATACCATTTATATTATATTGATAGTTAATATTTCATTCTCTCAAAAATTTTCCTTCAAATGCTTTTTTTAAAGTAATGTTAAAAAGGGATGGGTAATAAAAAAAACCTTTAATTTTCTACTCTGAATAGCTGTTTCTAAATTATTCTGACTTCTGCAGAGAGACTGATCTTTTCAATCCAATTATAATGACACAGGCCAAAACAATTGCTTTTTTGAGCATGATCAAGCTCCAAGATTCTCAAACTTAGTTATCACACTTTTCCCAAATATGATGTCCAAATTCTTAGGCACAGTAGGAAATAGGCCACCCAATTGGACTAGTTAAGAAATAGATTCTTTATGGTATCTAACATCTCCAGTAAAGGTGTAATTTTACTATTTATTGTGCAAAAATCTGCGAAAGCTTATCTTGTGTAGAGAAATTGATTGCATAAAGAAATTGTAAAACTTCTGCCTGATGACTGTTTTTACAAGGGGTTTCCTATTGAGTTACACTCATATTTGAAAAACTCATTTTTAAGATGCAGGAGAGAGATTCTATGAGTAGCTGAAATGATAAAAGGTAGGTTAGTCCCTCATGTCAATAGAGCAATTAGAATTTAAATATACCAGTAAGGTCCAATTATTGTCTAGACTCTGTGATAGAGCTGCTCTACTGTAAAATGAAGATCTCTGTCCCACTATATTTTAAAGAAATATGAAAACATCTAAACACGTTTTCTTGCAGTTGCCAAATGAAAATCAATAGGTTCAGAGATGCAAACAATGTAAAACTAGATTAAATAATTTCAGTATTATAGCAAACATCTTTAATGTTCTTACTTTTTTCAGTAATTGCAATAATGTACTTTATGCATAAAGAAGAAGATTATGATAACAAATTAGATGTGAGATTAAAATGCTGATCATAATCGAGGTTTCATTTTTGTAGAAGAAGCCTCAATATTTAAGTTAGAAAGACACTGAGTTATGCTGAATCCAGTAAGTGGCAGTCACTAGAATAAGATTATCAAGGCTTTTTAAGAGCTTTTCTCAAACAATTGCCTAGGTTTGCTTAATTTCAAAAGTATCATATTATAATTTCCTGTGGGAATGCAATGAGGTATTTTTCTTTTTTTAAACAAAAAATCCAACATGATCCTTTTCCTAAAAGTGATACCATCATAAATTCAGTATAATTGTATAGTTTATGATGTCTTAAAACACCAGCTTGCAGCTGCAGACCTGCTCAGACACTCCCACACATTGGGATGGGGGAGAGAATTGGAAGGATGTAAGTGAGAAAACTCCCAGATTGAGACAAAGACAGTTGAGTAGTTAAAGCAAAAGACACACACACACACACACACAAGCAAAGCAGAATGAGATTCATTCACCATTTCCCATTGGCAGGCTGATGTTCAGCCACCTCTGTCACCTGTAGCAGTTACTTAGGAAGACAAAAGCCACAGCTCTGAATGTTTCCTTCCCTTTCCTTCTTCCCCAGCTATCCCTGCTGAATATGACATCATCTGGTCTGGAGTCTCCCTTTAGTCAGCTGGGCTCAGCTGTTCCAACTGCATCCCCTCCCAGATTCCTGGGCACCCTCAGCCCACTCTGGTGGGGTGGAGTGAGCAGCAACAAAGGCTCTGACTCTGTGCAAGCCCCACTCAGCAGTAACTGTCTGTGCTATCCCTGTGTTGTCCTGTCCAGCACAGATCCAAAATACAACCCCATACCAGCTATTCTGAAGAAACTTAACTCTATCCAGCCAATATCAGCACAGTGTCAAGAAATCAGTGATGGGTAAATGCAGAGAATAATTTTAATTGACAATAGAGAAAAAGATGTTGCAGCAAGTTTCATATTTTCAGCATATTTATGTGTTAAACTTATGTAAAGATTTATTTAAACAAAGTAACATTGAGAACTCTAACATTGTTAACTTTATTATTTGTTAAAACTCCCTTGTTTTTCTTTTTAGTATGTAAAATTAACATTCCAACTGCTAAACAGTTTCAAAGTCTTGAGAATATATTGTAGAATCATAGAATTACAGAAACATTTATGTTGGAAAAGACCTTTAAAAACATCGAGTCCAACCACTAATCCAGCACTGCCAGGTCACCACTAAACCATGTCCCTCAGCACCACACCTACTTGTCTTTCAAATACCTGAAGGGATGGGGACTCCTCCACTGCCCTGGGCAGCCTGGTCCAGGTCTTGACAATCCTTTTGGTAAAGAAATTTTTCCTAATATCCAAGCAAAACCTCCCCTGGTGCAACAAAGTTCCCTCTTGTCCTACCACTTGTTACTTGGCAGATGGGTTACACCATGAGTACAGGGTAACTCTCCCTGCTCCAGTCCTGCTGGCCACACTGTTTCTGATACAAGCCAAGATGCTGTTGCCTTTCTTGGCCACCTGGGCACACACTGGCTCATGTTCAACCAGCTGCTGACCAACCCCTTCCATGTCATTTCCACTCACTCTTCCCCACGCCTGGAGCACTGCACTGGGTTGTGTCTCCAGTGCAAGAGTTGGCCTTGGCCCCATACAGAGTGTCCAAGTCAACCTGTAGAGCCTCCCTACCCTCAAGCAGATCAGCGTTCCTGCCCAACTTGGTGTTATCTGCAAGCTTACTGAGGGTGCCCTTGACCCCCTCATCCAGACCATTGATAGAGATATTAAAGAGAACAGGGTTAAATACTGAGTTGTGGTCACACCACCAGTTGTGACCATCTGCCAACCCCTGCCATGCTGGGATTCTGTGATAACAAGGGAATAGGGTGTCAGTAGAAGCAAGGGAAAGAAGAAGCCAAAAGGAAGCACTGGGCTCATCCCATCTAAAAAAAAAATTCTCAAAACAAAAATAGCTGAAAAAGACATTGTTGCTCCAAAACAAGAAAATATTAATTAGCACAAGTAGTGGATTTTTTTTTTCTGTCTTTAGGTCCACCTTGACACGGAAATGCTAATTTGTTCTCTATGTGTAGCTGCAATTTATATGCAATTTCTTTAAATGTCTTCCTGTACCTATCATTACATAATAAACACAAGAATCTAAGACTTTCTTTTCCTGCCCAGAGGAAAATGTTCCTCTATCAGGCATGTCCTTGTTTCCTAGGCTCTCTACATACAATTTGGTTTATTTTTAACAACCAATGAAACTTTTGATTTCGTAGAGAACAGTTCAGGCCAGTTTTAATTCCCTTGCCTGAAGAGGCAGAGTTCACATGTGAGTCATCTTTCTTTTTCTGATGTTATTTTCTGAAGACAGCATTCAGGGTGAGACAGAATGCAAACACGGGCACTGGGGATGTTCCTACACAAGTATCAGTTGCAGCATCAGGAATATCTTAACAATATTAATTAACCTCTCCATTTATGAGTTTGGGGTTTTTTTCAAAGTTTTGAGGTACTCTATCAGCAAGTGTAGTGATAGGATGAGGGATAATGGTTTCAAACTGAAAGAGTAAATAGACCTAGATTGGAAATTAGGGAAATGAGGAAAATGTTCTTCACTCTGAGGGTGGGTGAGACACTGGAACAGGTTGCCCAGAGACAGTTTGGTTGTCCCCTCCTTGGAAGTGCTCAAGGCCAGGCTGGATGGAGCTTTGAGCAACCTGCTGTAGTGGGAGGTGTCCCTGCTCCCTTCAGAGGGATTGGAACTAGCTGATCTTTAAAGTTCCTTCCAACTCAAACTATTCTATGATACAATGCTCATTAACTATAAACATTATCACATGGTGCACTACTATTTCAGATCACCATCTAACTAATTTTGGCCTTTGATTACCCCAAAAGATGCTTTTATGGGTCCCAAATTCACAGGCAATTCATGGATTTGGTTTATACTAGGCCAATGTTCATTTAAGTCCAAAGACAAATTTTGTCAAGCACTAGTCATAATAATTAGTAGTAGAACCAATGACCAATATTGTTTGTGAACATTGGTATTTACAAACTGAGACCCAAATTTCTTAATTCCACTCCTTGACATCTTGAAACAAATTGGACTCTCTCCACCCTTAAGTTACAACTAGATTACCAGGATTGCCTCTTTTAAAGAAAGAAAAGAGCAAAAGAAAAACAAATGAGGCTGGTAGCCTTATAAGACTGAATCAGACAGTAAAAGAAATTACCTACTGTACCACAAAACCAAATGTCAGGTGACATGATCAAAAATTAATGGCTTCTGGAGAAAGGCTTATTTCCTTTGGTGTGTGCCTTTGTTATGTTTTCTTATCATGGATGCATTAAAAATAAAGCCACCTGGATCTTCACAACAAAGCTCCTGTGTCAGGACTTGAGAAAAATCTGTTTGTAATGAGTCTCTAGAGTTAGACATCATATAAAAAGAGATCACTGCAAACTGACCTTACAAACCATTCACCTGTCTATCCTGTCACATATTGGCTTCTACTAAAAAATGAAAAAAAAAACCTTGTCTTCCACTTCTTGCACTTCTCTTAGCTCAGAAAAGACAAGGGAATTATTTGTTGCCATTTAGATAAAGATGACATAGCAGACATTTTGTTATTTTCCAGACAAAGGATGACAGACGGCCAAAGAATCCTTTTGCTTGTATGGTGATAAAAAAGATAAGAATACTGCAGATGAGAAATTCTAGCTCCCTTTCTAAATAAATCAACACCATCAACTGTATTCACAGGTGATGTAAACGAATGGCAATAAAAGCTTTCTTTTACTTTTGACATTTCTAAGTATAACTACGTATTACTACTTCTTAAATAGATAATGGTACTTGGAAAAAAGATTGAGTCAATTCATCCAGCCAAAAATCCTTTCTTTCACAGGACACCAATGTACTAGTACTTATATATATATATATATACACACATATTTAAAACTGTCTCTTCAGGAAAGAAATACCATGAAAATTTCTAAAATTGTAGGTCACAGAAACAGTCACAGAATCACTGGAATTGGAAGGGACCTGTAGAGATGATCTAGTTCAATCCCCCCCACACTCCACACCTCCCTGCAAAGCAGGTTTGCCTACAGCACATTACACAGGCACACATCATCCAGGCAGGTTTTTAATGTCTCCAGAGAAGGAGACTCCATCACTTCTCTGGGCAGCCTGTTCCAGTGTGATCTGGAAATAAGTTTTTCTTCATATTTAGATGGAACCTCCTGTGTTCCAGCTTGTGTCCATTGCCCCTTGTCCTGTCACTGGACGCCACGGAAAAGAGCCCAGCTCCAACTTCCTTGCACCCATCCTTTAGATATTATAAACACTGATAAGGTCTCTTCTCCAGGGTAAAGAGCCCCAGCTCTCACCACATTTCCTCCTAGGTCAGATGCTCCAGTGCCCCAATCATCTTTGTTACCCTCTGGTGGACTCCATACAATATTTCCCTGTCTCTTTTGAACTAGGCTGCCCAGAACCAGACACAGTATTCAAGATGTGATCGCACTAGGGCAGAAGAGAGGGGAAGGATGACCTGGCCAAGCTCTTCATAATGCACCCCAGACTACCATTTGCATTCTTGGCCAGATTGTTGGTTCATGGTTAAGTTACTGTTGTTTTATATCTCCAAGGTTTTCCTGGAGGAGAATGGGAGGATATACCATAGTCATACACAGCCCCAGGATGGTTTGTCTTCTGTTCTTGTCTTTGGAGGCAGCTAAGGAGCATCTGTGGCAAGTCTGGTCAACCTGGCTTATTTCCCAGGTGGACAGATTGACATGAGCATTTCCATTTAGGATCACATCCCTCAAATCCTTCAGTTTAAAGCTTGTTTCACTACGCTGGCCAGCCTGTTACCAAATATTCTCTTGCCTTTTCCAGACAGGTGTATCCCATCCCTCCCTAACAGATTATACTCATTGAACAATGTCCTGCTGTCATAAAAACCAAAGCCCTCTCAACAGCACCAGACAGTGTGCACTACATGTCTATTTCTGACTACCCCATTTCCTCCAACTGGTAAGATCAAGTTAAAAATAACTTTTTTTTTTTTTTTTACCTGTACCCCTAGGGCTTTATAATCCTTCTTGGTTCTGCACAGCTTGTGGTTTGCTGTCATGCCCACAGAAAAGAGTAACAGGATAGCAGTCTGTGCTGTGTCACCCTTTCAGTAATGTCTCTGACCTGAGCTCCTGAAAGGCAGCAGAGCCCTCGTGACTCTCTGCTGGGTCAGCAGATGATGCCTCACTGCCCTTTAACAGAGTCACCCACCACCAGTACTCGTTTCTTGCTGCAGTGTTTACTGTGTGCTGATTTTGCAGTTGCTTCCTGCAGCCCTTGATCGTGGGTGGCTGTGGCTGGTAAATCTCATCTGTTTATGGTTGCCAGTGCAGAAGGTGGAGACTGAAGGAGTGTGCTGCTTTTCTGGGTCACCATTATCCACGGTGCCTCATTCACAGTGGTGTCCTCGGCAGGAATGTGCTTGTGAAACCCCCTATCTCCATCTCAGCAATACCGACATCGTGCAGCTTTTCAACAGTTTCTTGTAACTGCCGCCTGACCCAACAAGTCACCAGCCTGTGCACACCCTGCGCAGGGACTCCCCTTTCCACAGGAGCAGGGATTGGACGATCCCTGCAACTTCTGCCTGGGTTGAGGTCTCCTTTAGTACCAGTTCTGCCTGGGTGGATCCACCAGACAAATCCACCAGGTTTAGTCCCGAGGCCGGTCTCCACCCTTTCGCTGCAGCCCCAGGTCTCCGCTGGGCCCTACAGGGCGGTTCCAGCGCCCCCTGCCCCCCCGCAGCTGAGGAGCCGCTGCGATGCCGCCCCGACCCCCACAGCGCCTCAGCGCCCGGGCCTCGCGCCGCCAACGACCGCGCCTCGAGCCGCCAACCGCCGCGCCACGCGCTGGCTGACACGCCTCTCTCCCTGCCGCTCGCGCTCCCCGCCGTTGCTGCTCCTCCCGGGCCGCCTCAGCTGCCGCCAAGCAGCCGCCCGCCCCCGGCACAGCAGAGCCGCTCAGAGCCAAAAAGAGCTATAAAGACATAGACGTCCACCCTTTACCGACCCTTTTTGTCGCGGTTACCTCCCCCCAGTGTGTACTTACCAGGCTGGAGCTGGTCCCTCGGCGAAGGAGCGCCCTCGCGAGCGCTCTGTTATGCCCAGCGTGCCCGCTCGGTACCCCGGGTGACCCCCCGGTGACGCGCCCTCGTCCAGGGTTCGCTGCCGCCGCTGCCACTGCTCCACCAGGGCCGCTTCAGCAGCCGCGCACCAGCCGCCACCTTCCGCCACAGCCCAGCTACTTCCAGAAGGCCCCAGAAGAGACGCTTCTGTCCCTTTCGCCGCCATCCCCTTCCCCAGCTGATCCGAACTCAGCTGGTCTGACTAAGCGAGCCCTCAGGACCACAAAGACTCCTCAATTCTGATTAAGTGTAATTAGCTATTCGAACTTTGACCCCCGCTATGAGCTCTGTGCAGTAAAGCCAACAACATTGTTATCAACAGTGAGCAGCACAACGCGAGAATTGCTCCAACTATCTATGTTGGGTTATTAGAAGTTTTTACATTGTGAAGGGGCTGGCCAAACTCATTAGCCATTCGTCTTAAAGACTGCACATACTAATTATTCTCCATTTGTTGTACTACTCTGAACTACACCTCATAAATTTAACTGTCCCATTCCAGAGCATTTACAAGCCTCCTTAAATGAAAATTTGTGAGGACTGAGATGGGGAGAGGGGTGACTATAATGTTCCCATTCTCACAAAGTTTGCCCAAGGAGCTTGATCTAAATTGTGTGCCGAATATTTTTCATACACAAGTTATTTTCAAAGATTAAAGACTTCTCTTGTTTTATTGCATGGAAAGGATAATGTCTAGACAACTCTAACATAGCTGAGAGAGTGTCAAGATTCTTGTATAACTGTCAGCCCCATTTCTTCTAGTGGAGAAAGGTCAGAAATGTCTAGAGAATGATAAGGATTAAGATGTATCTAAATCAAAATGGAAAAAAAAAATACCAGAAAGGAATTATACGGAAGAATCTTCTTAGGAGAAACAGCCCCAGTAAAACCAGGTAAAATGGTATTAACCTACTTGTGAAGGAGTAAATGTTAATCCTATAGCCCCTTGTTTTCTGTTTTTCCTGCTATATATAACTGTGGTTTACAGAAAAAAATCAAGGAAATAAAGGCAGTGTCAAGAGGGTACAAGAAGATGGTGACAGTCTCTAGTGGCACCCAGGTGTAGGACAAGGGCCAACAAGCACAAACAAATGAAGTTCCACCTGAACAGAAAGAAAAACATTTGACAGTGATGGAGCCCTGCACCAGGCTGCTCAGGGAGGTTGTGGAGTCTCCTGCTCTGGAGATATTCCAGAGCCACCTGGACAATGTGATCCTGCTCAACCTGGTCTGGGTGACCCTGCTTTAGCAAGAGGGTTGGATGAAATGATCCCCAGAGGTCTCTTCCAACTGCTGTTATTCTGTGATCAAGCACCTGTAACATACCCAGGAGATTGTAGTCACAAATGTGTAATAACATTTGTATTAAAACATAAATAAAAATGAAAATTCAAGATAAATTTACTGTTATTTAATACAGGTGAATTTTAAACTCAAAAGCAAATTGTTTTTTTGGATGCCAGGTGCATAGAATTGCAGAATCATAGGATGGTTGGGTTGGAAAAGATCTTAAATAACAGCATCTATTTCCTTGTACCTGGAAAGGCAAGAAAAAAAATCTTCAGACAAACTACAGATTAGATATCACCAAGTAATTTTATTTGCACCATTGCAGCATCCAGCCATGATGGGGAAATGTACCAAAGAACTGGTTAAATGGGAAATTTTGGATTTTACTAGAAAGATGTTGGCATGTTTTTAATCTGTTAAACTGCTTATCTAGAGAAAATTAATAATTAAAAAAATATTTCAACCTTCTGCTTCCACCAGAGTAGTCTGGCCCTGTAGGGATGACCCCCATGCTTTCACTGCACTGGGGCAGGACAGCTCTGAAGAGTGTCAAGATTCACTATACGTTGAAGAGATTTGTAGCTGCTGCCCTGAGGTCTTTAGAGGAGCAGCTACTGTGGCACTGACAAGAAGTCAAAAGCTTCCACTTAGATATTGAACTTGTGCTTTTCTGAAGGGGAAAATACTACCGAGTTCTGCTGATTTTGTTGACTTTTTGAGAATAGTTTTTCAGTTTTAGCATAAAGTCAGGTAGTTTCTTCCCTCATGTCTTCTAACAAATGCAGAGCACAGGTTACCTCTGACACTTGTACTATCTGGTTTGTTGTGGACCAGAAGCATTCTGGCAGCTACAGCCTAATACTTCCGTTCAAACAGCTTTGAATACAAGTGAGATTCTTGGCTGAATGCCACATGCTGAAAACACTGTAAAATTAATTCTCAGCATATTGAACTTAGAGTCCAAAGAATTTATTCTCTTTCCAAATACATAATTAAACTTCATGACCTTAAAGTGACTGCAAGCCAGACATGAAAGTTGTTTTGCAGAGATTTTACATTGCAGTTGACTTTCGGTGAAAAATCTTTTCTGACATTACTGACTCAATTATATAAACAGATCTTTCCAGAGAAATAATATACTTTATTAAGAAATAAATTAACTATAGATGAAAAAAAAAAAAAAGGCAGCCATAGAAAGAAAAAATATTTCAATTACATTGAGGCTGTCACAAGTTTACACAGGGCCAGGTTGCTAATAGATAACTATGTCCTTTCAATCACAGCTATAATGCTGACACTTACTCCACAGCAAAGTCAAATTTCTATGATTTATTTATGGACTACTTGTGTGGCCACAAACATTCTGTATGCCAGGAATATGTTCCTTAGGTATGTGATTAAAGAATTTTAATGCATTGAATTTTGAAGTCACACTTAATGTTTTTACCATGTCATTTATTTCTGCAGAATTTTCCAGCCCTTGATTTTGTCAAGATCAGAATCCTGGGCACCAAAATAATATACAATGCTCTTAGCCAGTTTTGAAAAATAGAAAGAAAGGTTTGATTATGCTGCTGCTTACTGTCATAACTCTGTGTGTATTATAAACTACTTTTGAGAAAGCATTGCAAATTTATTTAGCTGATTTTGTCCAGAATAGCTGTGCTAGCTAAATAGTGTGAAAGAGTAGATCTGACTTGAGATATTGCTTTCCTTCCTACACTGAAGATTAATGCCTCCAAAAAAATGAAAGCAGGAGGACAGAAGTATGATGTTTTCAAAGATAATTCTACTAGTAGCAATCATGGCCATTAAATGAAAATAAATAAGTCATTTTCATGATCATGTATCCTGAAAGGAGGCAAGATTCACTGTGAAAGAAAAGCATAAAAAAGGGGAAATTAAAGGCTTTGACAAATTAACATTGATCCCAGAGTGCACCCGGACTTTTATTTCCACTGTCTGTCTCCAAACATCAGTTCATATTCGGAGAGATTTTGATAGTAGACAATAATGAATTTAATGCAAAATAGACCAGGCTTAACCCAATCAAGGGTTTTTCTTGTGAAAACAAAAGCTTTTTATACCTATGTCCTTGTCCCTTCTAGTTCTACTGGCTTGTTGTATGTAAACTCACATGATGGGTGTCATTTGGGCTCAGGGAACAAATTATTTTGTGAGAAAATGGAAAGAAAAAGACAAAAGTAAATGAAAATATCTTCTCCTCCCCTTGCCATTATTCAAAACCAAAGTAAGTCCTAATATTTTTGGCCTCGTATAACAATTGTAAGTAATGTTTATAAGAAAAAAAAAAAATTAAATGGCAGAAGAGGCAGTGCTGCATTGTCTGATGTGCTGTGCTTTGCTCTGTATTGTTAAAAACAGGGATAAGCCACACTGTTGGTACCCAAAATACATTAAATCAGCTATTGCAAAACTAATTAAATCCTCTTTCAACTGATCTCTCTCTGTTAAGTAAGTGATCCTGGCTTTCTCTTCTTTTTACCATTCATCTATAAACTCATCTACTGTTTCTCCAGACTATTCAATTTTTATTGATTCTTTAGTCCTATTAAAATCCTTTATTGACTTAATGTGTCATATCTTCATCCCAAATTTCTACTTCATGCTACCCCTGGTATGACCTCTGTGCTAAAATGGGCACCTCAGGTTTGTTCTCTTCCAGTTTTAGCACAAGATTTTCAGACATCTGTCAGTCACTAGAAATCCTTTCCTAACTAAATTTTTCTTCAGCATTCATTTCTTCTTCAATTCACATATTCTGTGGATCAAAGTATAGGGAGGACCAAAAATGGCCTTTCCTCTGCTCCCAACAAGCTGTGTAATCAGAGTGAGACAGGAACAATCAGTGAATAAATACCTGAAAGAGCAGCCTTGTGAGTTACAATGGCAGTTCTCTGACTAGTTTTAAGTGTGCATATCAGGTTATGGAACTGTCACTGTCAACTTTTGAGGCTTACTCTTCATTAACCAGGGTAGTCTGGTTTAACAATCCTTTCATCAAGAGAGGTTCATCTTTCTCAATCAGGGGATATCAAAACTTGCAGCCACAAGGACAGAACTCTAATAAAATCTCCAATTACTGTTTCTACATTATTGACATCATCTTGGAGAATGGAAAGGAATCATGGTTTAGTGAGTCCTTAAACTAATGTTAAACACACTTGGAGATTCAATTAAGGAAGTTTGCAATTTTTAACAGATGTCTGGAGAATTAACAGATAAGAAAAAGCGTATTTTAATAAGTATTATGTGAAAAATCCAGTAGCTTGTGACAGATGAGGAGTTACTGACCCATTCTGTTTGATCTGTTCTTTATTGCAATTTGAAGAAATTCACTCAAGAGCAGACACCACAATATATTAGTAGAAGTACCTTTAACATACCAATCTGAACTTCAGCGTGTCTTTCTTTCCTTCACTGAACCTTTAGAATTTACAAATGATTTCCTGGCTTTCCAATGAATTTACACAAGAGGCTCCTCCAGCTCTATTGATTTTTTTTTGAGGTTTTGATGTTCTGTTCCATCCACTCTTTATGAACAAACAGTAGCCAGGGCTGGGGTATGGNATTTTGTCAAGATCAGAATCCTGGGCACCAAAATAATATACAATGCTCTTAGCCAGTTTTGAAAAATAGAAAGAAAGGTTTGATTATGCTGCTGCTTACTGTCATAACTCTGTGTGTATTATAAACTACTTTTGAGAAAGCATTGCAAATTTATTTAGCTGATTTTGTCCAGAATAGCTGTGCTAGCTAAATAGTGTGAAAGAGTAGATCTGACTTGAGATATTGCTTTCCTTCCTACACTGAAGATTAATGCCTCCAAAAAAATGAAAGCAGGAGGACAGAAGTATGATGTTTTCAAAGATAATTCTACTAGTAGCAATCATGGCCATTAAATGAAAATAAATAAGTCATTTTCATGATCATGTATCCTGAAAGGAGGCAAGATTCACTGTGAAAGAAAAGCATAAAAAAGGGGAAATTAAAGGCTTTGACAAATTAACATTGATCCCAGAGTGCACCCGGACTTTTATTTCCACTGTCTGTCTCCAAACATCAGTTCATATTCGGAGAGATTTTGATAGTAGACAATAATGAATTTAATGCAAAATAGACCAGGCTTAACCCAATCAAGGGTTTTTCTTGTGAAAACAAAAGCTTTTTATACCTATGTCCTTGTCCCTTCTAGTTCTACTGGCTTGTTGTATGTAAACTCACATGATGGGTGTCATTTGGGCTCAGGGAACAAATTATTTTGTGAGAAAATGGAAAGAAAAAGACAAAAGTAAATGAAAATATCTTCTCCTCCCCTTGCCATTATTCAAAACCAAAGTAAGTCCTAATATTTTTGGCCTCGTATAACAATTGTAAGTAATGTTTATAAGAAAAAAAAAAAATTAAATGGCAGAAGAGGCAGTGCTGCATTGTCTGATGTGCTGTGCTTTGCTCTGTATTGTTAAAAACAGGGATAAGCCACACTGTTGGTACCCAAAATACATTAAATCAGCTATTGCAAAACTAATTAAATCCTCTTTCAACTGATCTCTCTCTGTTAAGTAAGTGATCCTGGCTTTCTCTTCTTTTTACCATTCATCTATAAACTCATCTACTGTTTCTCCAGACTATTCAATTTTTATTGATTCTTTAGTCCTATTAAAATCCTTTATTGACTTAATGTGTCATATCTTCATCCCAAATTTCTACTTCATGCTACCCCTGGTATGACCTCTGTGCTAAAATGGGCACCTCAGGTTTGTTCTCTTCCAGTTTTAGCACAAGATTTTCAGACATCTGTCAGTCACTAGAAATCCTTTCCTAACTAAATTTTTCTTCAGCATTCATTTCTTCTTCAATTCACATATTCTGTGGATCAAAGTATAGGGAGGACCAAAAATGGCCTTTCCTCTGCTCCCAACAAGCTGTGTAATCAGAGTGAGACAGGAACAATCAGTGAATAAATACCTGAAAGAGCAGCCTTGTGAGTTACAATGGCAGTTCTCTGACTAGTTTTAAGTGTGCATATCAGGTTATGGAACTGTCACTGTCAACTTTTGAGGCTTACTCTTCATTAACCAGGGTAGTCTGGTTTAACAATCCTTTCATCAAGAGAGGTTCATCTTTCTCAATCAGGGGATATCAAAACTTGCAGCCACAAGGACAGAACTCTAATAAAATCTCCAATTACTGTTTCTACATTATTGACATCATCTTGGAGAATGGAAAGGAATCATGGTTTAGTGAGTCCTTAAACTAATGTTAAACACACTTGGAGATTCAATTAAGGAAGTTTGCAATTTTTAACAGATGTCTGGAGAATTAACAGATAAGAAAAAGCGTATTTTAATAAGTATTATGTGAAAAATCCAGTAGCTTGTGACAGATGAGGAGTTACTGACCCATTCTGTTTGATCTGTTCTTTATTGCAATTTGAAGAAATTCACTCAAGAGCAGACACCACAATATATTAGTAGAAGTACCTTTAACATACCAATCTGAACTTCAGCGTGTCTTTCTTTCCTTCACTGAACCTTTAGAATTTACAAATGATTTCCTGGCTTTCCAATGAATTTACACAAGAGGCTCCTCCAGCTCTATTGATTTTTTTTTGAGGTTTTGATGTTCTGTTCCATCCACTCTTTATGAACAAACAGTAGCCAGGGCTGGGGTATGGAGGAATCAACTGGGCATAAGTGATAAAGGAATAATAAAGATCTGGAGGCTTTTTTATGAAAAAATCATAATTTTAAATCTTCTGTTTACAATCTACCAGGAATTTTAGTTAAACTTCACTATTGATCTTGCTATTAGCAAGCTGCTCAGCATTTCTGCATTCAGTTAAAATCATTCTTCGTTAATATGCAATTATTCACTGTCAGCCCTTATCAGCCCAACTGAACAATAGCTAAAGTTGGTGCCATTTTCTACTTTTGTAATTGGAAGCATATGATTAAAAATCTACTTTTTGTTGTTGTCCTGAAATTCCTCCCTACTTTTAATATGACTTCTTTATTTTTTATAGTCCTTTGAGGTGCTGAAGCACTTTTAATTTCCTTGAGAAATGGCCACCAAGGACAGCTTGAAGTACCTTCATTTCCTGTGCACCTTTCCCACAGTGACAAGTGAACTCTATTTTGATGGAGATGTGAATTTGTCTCTACAAGTTCCTACAAACTGTTTATCATAGAACCTTAGCAGCTGCAATCTTGTATAACCCTGTTGACTCCACCAATTTTAGCCTGGGTGAAGAGATAAAGATCTTTGAGTCCTGCCAATTCATCTTTTGGAAGCTTTATTTTCTGCCCTTAACAGTAAGCTACACCATAGAAAAATGTAGCATCAACTTCCTCAGAGAAGGCAGAGCAAGGGAAATTAACCACTGAGACCATATCCAGGTGTCACAGCTGTTTTCAAACAGTTTGAAGTCAGAATTAACACCTTCACTGTGGTAGGCATTTCACAAACACGAGACAAAATACAAGTCCTCCTCCAAAGAGGCTTTTTTTTTGAGGGGGTGGATTTCCCCTTGAAATTTATTCTGCAGATTTCAGGTAAATATTAGGAACTATTAGGACTATAATGAAGAAATATCGTCCTGAAGCTTCAATCTTCAGCTAGTTCACTAAAGACCTTTAAATACCTTAATCTGGAATAGTTGCACAGGATAGGCTACAATATATCTGATAAACTACCAAGTAAAGTTCACCCTGCTTCTATACAGGCAGTGTGATGTATTTGATAGGAATTTGTGATTCCAAACATGAAAAATATGTCAAGAAAATTCCACAGCATACCCTGAACATAAAACTGCCTAACAACCTGGAAATTAAAGTTTTCCTGTAGGAGTTAAAACACAGAGGCCTGAATACACATACAACCTGTCCAGTGAAAACATGGACTGTTGTCAACCTCCAAAGCCTACTGTGCTGCACAACAATCTTCTTACTAAGCATATCATTTAAGACATTACTGAGGTAATATGTCTCTGGAATCTACATTAGCAGACTAGAGGTCCTCAGCCACTGAACAGAATCCCTGAGCTATGTGTTTGAATTTCTGATGGAACAGTGTTAATGGCCCGGTGCTGGTTTGGTTATTGCTGAGCAAACACATAGAGTCAAGAGTTTTTCTGTTCCCCACCCCACCAGTGAGAAGGCTGGGGGTGCACAAGGAACTGGGAGGGGACACAGTTTGTCCCAGCTGACTAAAGGAATATTCCAGAACATACAACAACATTCTCAGCAATGAAAGCTGGGCAGTGACTCACTGGAAGGAGACAGATCAAGACTCCCATTTTCATGCTGCTATCCATTCTCTGAACTGGTAAGAGTTCTTGAAACAGTCATGATCTTTCCACATGCAAGAAAAACAGAACCTGAAATTTGTTCTCCTACATTTTGTATCTTCTCACATAAGGCACTCTACATACCTTCCTCCTTTTTTTCCTTTTTTTTTTTTCCACCCCCTCTACAACAGTGTTCTTCAGCAGCATCCATTCATCTGAACTCCTGTGACACAGTTAACACCTGTTCTGATAAAAGACAGATAATAAAATTAAAACTAATCTTAATGATCTGGAACAAATTGTCCAAATAGAACAACNTCCTGTGCACCTTTCCCACAGTGACAAGTGAACTCTATTTTGATGGAGATGTGAATTTGTCTCTACAAGTTCCTACAAACTGTTTATCATAGAACCTTAGCAGCTGCAATCTTGTATAACCCTGTTGACTCCACCAATTTTAGCCTGGGTGAAGAGATAAAGATCTTTGAGTCCTGCCAATTCATCTTTTGGAAGCTTTATTTTCTGCCCTTAACAGTAAGCTACACCATAGAAAAATGTAGCATCAACTTCCTCAGAGAAGGCAGAGCAAGGGAAATTAACCACTGAGACCATATCCAGGTGTCACAGCTGTTTTCAAACAGTTTGAAGTCAGAATTAACACCTTCACTGTGGTAGGCATTTCACAAACACGAGACAAAATACAAGTCCTCCTCCAAAGAGGCTTTTTTTTTGAGGGGGTGGATTTCCCCTTGAAATTTATTCTGCAGATTTCAGGTAAATATTAGGAACTATTAGGACTATAATGAAGAAATATCGTCCTGAAGCTTCAATCTTCAGCTAGTTCACTAAAGACCTTTAAATACCTTAATCTGGAATAGTTGCACAGGATAGGCTACAATATATCTGATAAACTACCAAGTAAAGTTCACCCTGCTTCTATACAGGCAGTGTGATGTATTTGATAGGAATTTGTGATTCCAAACATGAAAAATATGTCAAGAAAATTCCACAGCATACCCTGAACATAAAACTGCCTAACAACCTGGAAATTAAAGTTTTCCTGTAGGAGTTAAAACACAGAGGCCTGAATACACATACAACCTGTCCAGTGAAAACATGGACTGTTGTCAACCTCCAAAGCCTACTGTGCTGCACAACAATCTTCTTACTAAGCATATCATTTAAGACATTACTGAGGTAATATGTCTCTGGAATCTACATTAGCAGACTAGAGGTCCTCAGCCACTGAACAGAATCCCTGAGCTATGTGTTTGAATTTCTGATGGAACAGTGTTAATGGCCCGGTGCTGGTTTGGTTATTGCTGAGCAAACACATAGAGTCAAGAGTTTTTCTGTTCCCCACCCCACCAGTGAGAAGGCTGGGGGTGCACAAGGAACTGGGAGGGGACACAGTTTGTCCCAGCTGACTAAAGGAATATTCCAGAACATACAACAACATTCTCAGCAATGAAAGCTGGGCAGTGACTCACTGGAAGGAGACAGATCAAGACTCCCATTTTCATGCTGCTATCCATTCTCTGAACTGGTAAGAGTTCTTGAAACAGTCATGATCTTTCCACATGCAAGAAAAACAGAACCTGAAATTTGTTCTCCTACATTTTGTATCTTCTCACATAAGGCACTCTACATACCTTCCTCATTTTTTTCCTTTTTTTTTTTTCCACCCCCTCTACAACAGTGTTCTTCAGCAGCATCCATTCATCTGAACTCCTGTGACACAGTTAACACCTGTTCTGATAAAAGACAGATAATAAAATTAAAACTAATCTTAATGATCTGGAACAAATTGTCCAAATAGAACAACAACGTGGCAAAACAGATGTTTTTATACAAATGTGTTACCCTTCCATTGCATGAAAGGTGAAACAAGACTGGACNTTCAGCAGCATCCATTCATCTGAACTCCTGTGACACAGTTAACACCTGTTCTGATAAAAGACAGATAATAAAATTAAAACTAATCTTAATGATCTGGAACAAATTGTCCAAATAGAACAACAACGTGGCAAAACAGATGTTTTTATACAAATGTGTTACCCTTCCATTGCATGAAAGGTGAAACAAGACTGGACTTTAAAACCAACCCAATATGGTGTGGGGCTTGCTGCAACAATAAAGATTTATAGGAAAGAAAACTTTGAAGGGAGATGGAGATGGCTTGAGTTTTGTAAAAATATAGTACTTCAGCAATTAAGGTGGGATTTTAATTGAAACATTTGTATTTATACATTGTTTTTTCTGAACATACATAGCCTCAAAATAATACAAGTCCTTTTCCCATGGTGAAGTAAAAAAATGAAACAAAATAAGATTTCATTATTTTTGAGATAATTTATCACATAACAGCTACTTTCCTTTTCCTCAAAAGTCAGGTAAGCAATTTAGACTACAGAGTCTGGAAGAAAAAAAAATTCTCCATTTTCCAAATGACATTTATAGGGCATATGGTGCAGCTGACATTTCTTTTTCTAACATTACATGCTAATATTTTCAGAGAGATTAATTACTTTCCACATCTTAACCATTGCAACTGCAGAGAGAGATAGATATGTTTGCTTCTGTTTTGCTTTTCAAAGTGTATGTTTACATGAATATTTTATGTACAATACAGTGCTGTCTGAGAAGAGGCTAAAACCACTGGAGTCTTTTGACTGATAAAGTGATATGGCACCACAAGAAAAAGTGATTCTTTACAGTTAAAGGATACTTTGAGGTAAATACCATCATTAATTTCATGTAGGTTAAATTACTGTGCAATGTTTTCACAGAAAACTACCAAAAAATCCCATTTCACTATTTGTTGTTGCAATTTCAAGCTATAAGCTCCACTATAATGCACATTTATGAAGGTCCTTGTGAAGTCTGCAGATGTTTAAAACTCTATACAAACTACAAATCAAATTAAGGGTCTATTCTCCAGAGTAGCTTAGGCATATAAAACCTGAGATGCTTTAAAACTTACCTTCAACAGAATTTCTGAGAAATATTGAACAATGAAGTGCTGTTTTTTACTTCCTTCTCCTTCTAAGTACTTCTTCAGTTTATCTACATCAGTGGATGTGATCAAGCTGCAAATTCTGCTGGATTCATCTTCTGAAAGTCACACTTTTATCAGTCATTTTTGCTTTCTGTATTTTATGAACAGAATCCTTTTTATGAAGAAAATATGTGTGAAGATCTCTAATATCTGTGGGTCCACTACTAGCACATACTGGGACAAAAAAATAAAAGATGAGGAACATAAACTTTTAATTTTCTTGCTCTTTGTTATTACTGTGCAAAGACTCTTGTTATTTTGCCTACATCACCTTCTCTGGTATGAACTTCAGTAATGCAGAGTAAAGGTAGATGTGTCATTGCAGCTCAGGTCAAAGCTCCAAGTACATTTAGGCATAACTGGATCTATTTCTCTGGATAAGTCTTTGAATTTACAGTTCTTTTATGAAAGTTTTGAAACTGCAGCTCTTTAACTGGGCTGCTGAAAACTGAAGTTTAACACTGACAGTTAATTTGCAAGCCAGCTGTAACCAACAGTTATTTATTTAGATATTAAATTCAGTTGCTTATTACCAGTCCAACATTTTAAGTGAATTATATGTCTGAGATGGCAAAATTCATACTTCAGGATTACAACACAAGTGACCTTCAGAGCTACTCTTCCTCCAGACTGAAGATAGCAGAAAAAGAATCTTTACCTCAGTGCTTGAGATGAAAATCCCATTTCTGGCATCAAGATAGATGACAAAACAGGGGTCAAATCTTTAGTCTTGGACGTGATAATACTGGGAATAAGAGTGTTCAAATACATGCATATATTTCACATCTTCCACTTGACAGACCTATTTACATCCAGATTTTGTTCTCCAGCTTTTTGATCAATGTCAGATAAAGCAATGAATAGTACCCCAAGGAATTACTGTGCCATGCAAAGCAGGTATCAGTAGGATGTTCCAGAGGACTATCAGAACTACTGTCTTTGTTTCTTGCCTTGGGAGCTTTTCCCTTATGTTCCACACCATTCTATTATGGAGCAACAGAAAATCTTCACATTAATGCTGGTGTATGACACTCAAGACATGACACAATTACATTGTTTAATCTATGTCAAGTAACCTTTTCTATCTTTCAGATAATGCTGATGGTCCTGGTTGTGAACTCAACAAGCAGGGGGGGTATTAGAGCAACAGAAGAAGAAAAAGGATTAAACAGGAGTTTTCAGTAAGAGGAGGTAAGAAATGGAAGGGGGTTTGCAGCAATGTCATAGGATACAATACATTCTGTATCAATCCTGGGGTGCATTAGGAGGAGTGTGTACAGCAGATCAAGGGAGGTTCTGCTCCCCCTCTACTCTGCCCTGGTGAGACCTCATCTGGAATATTACATACAGTTCCAGGTTCCCCAGCTCCAGAGGGACAAGGATCTACTCAACAGAGCCTAGAGGAGGGCTCCAGGGATGACGAAGGGACTGGAACATGTGTCTTATGAGGAAAGGCTGAGAGGCCAGGGGCTCTTTAGACTGGTGAAGAGAAACTTGAGAGGGCATATAATAAATGTCTGTAAATATCTGAGGGCTGAGTGTAGGGAGGAGGGGGCAGCCTCTTCTCACCTGTGCCCTGTGCTAGGACAAGGGGCAATGGATGGAAGCTGGACCACAGTAACATAAGACACATTAAGTCCTCAACATAAGGAGAAACTTCTTTCCTGTAAGGGTCACAGAGCACTGGAATGGGCTTTCCAGGTATGTTGTGGAGTCTCCTTCTCTGGACATTTTCCAGACTCAACTGGATGCAATCCTGTGTGACCTGTGCTAGATTAGATTATAGTCTATGGTCCTGCTCTGGCAGGGGGGTTGGACTCGAAGATCTCTAGGGTCCCTTCCAATCCCTGATATCCTGTGATCATCACCACAATTCTAAATGTCAAGCAAAATTACAGGTTGCATTTCTACAGTGCAGGAGTAATCAACAATCTTTTTTCATTGTGTAAATTCTCTGTCATTTTCAGTTACCAGGATTCTTTCTTCATAGCTGGTAGGTTTATATTTTATTATTTATTACGTATTGTTTTATTATTATTGTTATTCTTTTTATTAACCTATATCTCCAGTCTCCAATTGAATCACATTGAATTGTTTTGTTGAATCACATGTTTACAAAACTCCAAAGGAGCAAACAGTTAACACCTTGCAGTCCTGAATTTGGTGTTGTCTACTAAATGGTGAGAAATGCTGACCTTTGAAGGGACACACAAACAAAAAACCAGTCTTAAGCTGCAGTGCACACTATTCCTTACAGTATATCTGTATTAGCAGATACATTTACAGATAACAAGCAGTTACTGGAAACTAAATACAACCATTTGGTGTTTACAGTAACTAATCATTTCCTCTTAATCTACATGATGATGTTTCCCTCATGCTTGAAAAGAGGTGCCATGGAAGTTTCAGTGTTTAGGATATAATAAAACTTTGTGCAAACTTTTCCTTCTGGCCACTTGTTTATTAAAAACAAGTAAGGACATGTCTCTGTCTAAAATGCTTTCATACATTTCACTCTGTCAAATGTTATTTTGTGTTTATAACTGTTATTTTGTATATACTTCTGTTATTTTTAACATTTCCATCTGAGAAACTGCCTGTTCTGCCAAATGTGACCTTTCTCTCTGCTGAACTACACTCTGTCTTCCTTCTGCAAGTGGGCTCTTCTTGATAAACTCACTGATGGATATTCACAGATTATATTCTTCCCTCATCCTTCCTTCTTCTTAGAGTTACTCTGAAATTATCACACATTGTGCTCAGCAGGATAAAGTTCTATTTGGAACAGGAATTAGTGAATCCTTAACTCATATTAGTGGAAGCAGAGTATTGGCTGAAGTGCATACATTGAAATTGTTAATCTCTGTGTATTGGTTTTGAAGGAAGCTGGCTGGCTGCTTTATACACTGGGTTCATTTACACCTCATGTTCCAAAATCTCTGCAACTGAAAAAAGCCTTCAGCCCTTCAGAACTGAATGATTTTTTTTTCTTCCTTGATTTAGTACTTTGAAAAAAAACTTCAAAATGGCAAGTGTTTTTGCCAAGTCATTAACACACCCCATCAAAAGTGTGGGTTTTAGGTACTAGCGAGATGATTCATGGCAGCACAAGCCTTATTACATCAGTACAGCCCCATAATTCATTTGGTTAATGGCACCATCTGCTCATTTCCAGAATTCTCCTTCCAGTTAGAGTGTCAGATCATATATTCATTTTTTGTGAGTGTAACTGTATTTTCTGCCATTTTCCCCACCCTTGCACAAACATAAGGTTGATCTGTACTGACTTCTTCTCTATACATCCCTTAGTGAAATAGTATTCTTTTGCTTTTGAGGAAATGAACGGTTTTGAGAGTGTCCTTGGCTCTCAGAACTCTTTGTCTTTCCAAGTCATAAATGATTCTCTTGTGGTGACAAAATGTTGCTACTTAATGCAGAAAATATCTAGTAATGTTTTCAGTTATAAACCTACAAAGTCCCAGGTCTCAAGAAAAATGTTTTTAATTTGATACTATTCATTTTCCACATCCTCCACAAAACAGTAGAATTGGAAAAAAGAAAGAAAAAAAAAGGCACAGAACATTGCAGCATATTTCACAAAGCTGCCATATCATGTTCTCCTTTAGTATATCAGCTTTAGCCAGAGCTGACAATAGTATCTGACCAGTCATGAAAGAAGGAATATGTGATAATATCTCACATCTTGGGGTGAGGGAAAGATTTATTTGAAAACCACCCCAAAAACCACAGTTCTCTCCAAAATGTGCTCCTCTAGCCTCTCATTCAATGACAAACTGTTAGAAGCAAACATAAGCAGTCATGTATTAACTTGCCCAGTACACCTTGATGAGACCTATCTTTGTTATTTTCTCATGAGAATCAGTATTTTTTCTTTTTTCTTACTACAAATATATTGGTGCAAACAGTAAACAGTGTCCAGAGAAAGGGCCTGAGTACACTGAACACTTCTGACCTTTTTTTCCTTAGAAATGTCAGAAAAAGTGATTTAACATCCCCATTTGGTTTTCTACAAACCAGGTTCTTTAACTCATTGATAGAATAGATTATTAATATTTATTATATTAATTAATACTTATTAATAATTCTTATAATAGCTATTTTGACTTGGTTAGTGTCAGAAATCAGAAAATAGTACATATCCTGAAAAGAATTTTAACATACAAGATTGAAATTATTAAAAAAAAATAAATCACCAAGCCAAACATGCAAAAGAGAATACAAAATAAGTTTGCTTTGTAATTTTAATTTGCAGCCTTTGGTCTGTTCCTCTGGTCTTTGAAATAATATTTGAATCTTAACATACAGTAATAGATCTGTTTCCAGATACTAATTTTCAGCTATAAAATCCTCAAGGAAGCTGTGTTTCAAGGTGTGTATTTGCTCTATTGAGAAGTCCTTAATCCTCAGTGATATCCTGATTCATGGAGCCCATAAAGACCTCAGCCCAGATAAGATAGTCCCGTGTCTTCTTGGTGAATGGCATCTAGCTATTCATTTACTTATGTGCAGAGATACATTCATACTCTACATTCTAAAAGAACTGAGGTAAGAAAAACTTCTCTTACCACTCAAGAGTCAGAAACACTTTATCTGACAACACACTATTTTAAAATGGATTTATTAAACAGAAGCTGCTCACCAGTTTGACACTGTGTGACTTAATTTCTGCAATAACACCTCAGTACTGTAATGATCCATATAAATTATAGAATTCAGTTTTAAACCCTGTTCTGGTGTTTTTTACATGTTTTTTTGCCATCACTATTTGATCATCCACAATGTCTAGAAATATGAAAATATGTGTGTGTGTGTATATATATACATATATCCTATCACCTGCCCTCATAACAACACTATTGGAATATCAAAATATATTCACAATGTAAAAGTTATGTAAGAAATAAAAGGAGAGAAGTTTGAGCAGGGAGGGTTTTCAGGGCTTAGTCTCAGAATAGTTCTGTAAATGTTAATAAGCATTGCTAATGTGTAATGAGTAAACTATCCTGATTATGAATGAACTTTGAGTAAAAACTTTTTCACTTATACTGAGCTACAGTAGATTAATTAAAAACTGTAAAGTTACAAAAGTAATTTATAATGGTATAATGACTATTCATGCACATATGGCCCATTTAAATTAATAAAGTAGAATAAAAGCCATTAAGCAATCCCTGTACATTTTAGGATACACAACCAAGTGTATTTTATGAAAGGCTCAGGAAAATAAACAGAAAAAGGCATGAAACTAAATGTAAAAATGGATGGTGTTCTGCATTTGCTTCTTACTGAGACTTCATAGCAAGAAAAGAAAGAATATTCTAACAAAGGAAGGCCACTTGATTTTACCAGTAAACTTTAAGGAAGCTCTGGACCTCAGAGACATACTGAAGTTGAAGAACATACTTCATATGGGTAGAATTAATTGTCTGTACAGCACTAAACATCCTTTTAGCTTTGTTCAATTGGATTTGGTCCCATCTTTATCCCTGTCATTCTAGGACAGCAGGAACCACTATTGGTAGGGGTAGGGGGGCTAAAACAGATGCATTGAAAAATGGCAAAATAATAAAATACCAACTGTGACAACAGTGTGCATCAGTGTTCTATTACAAGTTTCTGAGAACAAAATCAATACAATATACAAAAAATAAAGCAAATATACATGATCCCCTTATCATACTGGAGTTGATTCCCTGTGTTACTAACTCCTTAGTTTCCTTCTGGGATGAACTGCAAACAGAACGCCCTTGCTAGATGTCATTTCAAGATCCCACAAAATCGTGAGCAGCATGGTTTGTATATCCTTAGGAAAGGAATATAAACCCAAACTCTTTGTAAACTGCTATGAACTATGTTTGCCTCAGATTGTGTACTTCAAGTTTATTTATTCATCATTCATGTATCTAAAACACAACACCATTATGAAGAAAATTAACTCAATCCTAGCCAGGTCAAGTACACTAGTCTGGCAATTAGCTCTTAGCACACTGTTTTCACCTAATTATCCTCCATGTAACAGTATCTGTCCATTTTCCCCATCTCACTAGTAAGAAAAATTGACTTCTGAGGAATAATTTATTTGTTGAATTCACAGTCTCCAACAATGTGATAGAATCCGCAGAGGGGCTTTTTTCACTGCATTACAATCTTTTGGAAGTATCTGTCTGTATATTCGATCCCTTATGCATTTAAAAGGTTATTAGGAAGTACTGACAGCAATTTAATATGAACATAGAGATAGATTAAGAAGTGGATCATTAACATTAGGATATCACCTGCTGTCTTCACTGAACTCATGAGAAGACATAGGTTTTGGCCACAAATTTGTGCTATTTGGTCCCAGAACTTGTTTTTAATGAAGGCTCTGTGGACCTGGTGATTAGTCAGAATACCTGACACAATCTGATAAACCAGATGGTAAGAGCAAACATGGAGACAGTGAGCAATTGAGGTAGTAACACAGGGCAAGAGTTCTGAAAGGAGGTTAGGTATCATATATATTAATTAGGGTAGAGTGATTAGCAGAATACAATGATTAAGAGCCACAATTTTGAAGGGCGTATAAAAGGCAGATGTCCTGAAATTATCTGACAGAGTAATGGGCTGAAAAACAAAGGGCATGAACCAAAGCTAAGAAAAGACTGGTCAGCAAGGGAGTTCAGGATAAATTTCTTGACACAGAAGGTAATTAATGTGTAGCACTACAAGCAATTAGGTGGGGAAAAACTAACCCTCAAATGCTAAACATATCTGAGAACAGACACATAGGTAGATGAGCTGCGTGGACTAATTCTGTATGTTATCTCTGCTGCAAGAGTGGTAACAGTAAAGCTTCACTAAATTAGTGGGATAATAAATGAAGTCATTTCAGTGAGACATGCAGTGATAAAAAGCAAAGGCAAGCACAACTAGTTTAGCAGTGTACCTCTCCACAAAAAAAAAAATAATAATAATAGAACTTGTTTTACTGCAAAATATTTTAAACAAAATTATTCTTCCTGATTTTATTACTAGCAAATACATGGAAATTGTGGATGCATCTTCCATGGAAGTTTTGTATCTGTAGTGAGGGTTTGTTAAAAGTCACAATTCTTTAAGGAAAGGCAAACTCAGGAACTTTAAGCCCCTTGAAGATTTCTTCCCCCCAGTTTGTCAGCTGAATTTCCTGCATGTAGGTCCAATTATGGGACGCTCTGAACATGCATTCAAGAAAATATATAAAATAATATGCCAACATATGTAATATAGTTTACCAACATTGCAGCAGCAGCAGAGTGCTCAGGCAAAACAACAGGCTATGTGCTCACCCACATGGCTGCTCAGCACTGAGCATGAGTGGTGTTGCTCCATCCCTTCCACATGGGACCACCCCCCAAACAAGATCTGCCTTTTGCCACTTCTACTTTTCCTTGCACTGAAAGATCACTGCCTTCCACCAGGTTGCATTCAGTTCTTTTCTTTACCATCCACCAGCCCTAAACCAGTACCCCACTCTGCTCTGCCCTTTTCCCACAGCATATGCTGCACACAGCTTGAGCCCCACACACCCTCCCAGTCAGCAGAGTTATCAGGGCCCAGACCAGCACTCACTGACACTTTTGTGAGCACATTTCTGGGCACCACCAAGCTGCTCAGCCCTGCGCTGTGAAGGGAAGGAGCTGTGTATGGCCAGTAGAGACCTGCTGCTGCAGAGCAGCTGGTACCAGCTCTACATCACACTGCTGCTGTCAGGTTTAGGTGGCTAAATCTGTTCTTAGAGAACCGACAATTATCAGGCATGAAAATCCCAGTGCCTGTTTTCCCCTGTGTGCTGTATGTACTGTGTATCCCAGTGCACGGTGACACAGATGACACCTGCCTGTGTGAATTCTCACCACTCCCCTCTGTGCTTTCAGCATCTCCCTAGCAAAGGCAGGAGGAGGAAGGCGGCACTGGAAGTGTCTTATTCCTTTGTGTGCATAGACAAGCAGACACTAAATATAGCTTTCTTACAGCTTAGTTCAGAAATCTACCAGAACATCAGCTGGGATATTGAATAATTCCCCTTGTGGAGACTGAAGTACCTTTCCAAACATGGGGGGTAAGTAAAACAGTTGAGTTATATATGTGGATTTTTCTGTAGGCTGAGCAATATATTGGCCAAGAGCAAAAGCATTAGTCTTCCTTCTGCAGATGAATTTCTGTGCTAAAATGAATCTTTATTAGTATCCCGTTTTATGAACGAAATCTAAATAACATACTGCTATGCAGATTGCACATTAGACTTCACATCATTCCACTTTTCTTTAGTTTCTCTCTCCACTCAAAAGAAAACAAGCCAAAACAAACTCTGTGTTGGATTTTACATATTTACAATTTCAACGTGCTTCTACAAGGCAAACAATTAACTTGCTGTAATAAAATTAATGCAATTTATAGAACTATACCCTACAATTCAGGTACCATAGAAAATAATTCTCCATTTTCTTTATTTCCATAGATCATTTAAAGAGAATTGAACCGATCTAACTTTTAACTGCAATAATTTTTCAAGTCAAATGGATATGCAAACATTTCAGAATTAAGCATTTTTAATAAGGTTAACGTAGCTGAAGTTTTCTAACACTGAAAAGACATTCATTTCCACATTGCACATCTCTCTGTTATTTTTATGCAGTAAGGAAACGTAGATCATTTTATAAAAAGCTTTTGAAGAGATTTATATACTAAGAAACCAAAGTGAGCCATTATCCAATTCAAATGATTGGCCTTTATTACATTTAAGATCATCAGTCAGGATGATCTATGAGTTTGGAACCTGAATCCTCCCCAGACTGAGCTGGAGTTCAACCCAACAGTAACAGAACTTAAGTTGCAGAAGAAAGCAACTGTAGAAGTCAATTTACAAAAGAGAATTTCTGTTAAAATCTTAGTAGTAATCCTGCTCCCAAATACCCTGAGCCGAAGGTGCCTAACTGTCCTCCAAAGTGATTAGTGGGAGTGGAATTTATGCTTAAGAAATTTAAGCCAGGAACAGGATTTCATCCAGACAGCTGATATTACAGCAGTAAATAGTTTAGGTATATTCCCATATGTGAAGAAGAGATTAGTGATCCTGACCTTCTCTCTACAGCTCTAAAGAGGAAGAGTGGTATCAGGAAAGCAGCTGGTGCACTGGGAAATTATTTATTTGGCACGTGATTTGTCTGGACATAGAGCTGAAAAATACTTGTTAATCATCCCAAAGACTAAAGCAACTAGGAAATTGTCTTCATGCAGTCTTGGTTCCTTCACACAAAGTTCTTAAAAAGATTTTCACATATTTCTGAATGCTGCTTTCTGAGGAAGTCCCAAATATGGTAGAAGTCTATCACCAGAAAGAGACCATTACAAGTATAAGGAAAAGCAACCTGCATGCCTTTTCATTCCCATGACAGTCCATCCAGTGGTAATATGACATAAGGGATTCTGGGTTAGTGAGGAAGAAGTTTGAGCACCTTTTTTAGACTGAGATGTGCACAAAGTCTGAGTTCTACTGTACCACAAATTCAGGGGCATTGGGTGGGTGGGGTAAGAACAGGATGAAATGGCCAATAACATTTATTTCAATGTGATAATGTCAGTTCTAACACAAACCTAAAATAATTCCTATCATTTCTGACCATTTGTTTCTCCTTGTACTGTTTTCCATTCTGCAATACCCCAAGCAGACAACATGAGTATCAGGAATGATCTTCATCATGTTACTTTCCTCACAGGTCAGCACAAATACCAGCACAGACTGGGGACCGACCTGTTGGAGAGTAGTGCAGGGGCAAGGGACCTGGGGGTCCTAGGGGTAGCAGGCTGATCATGAGCCAGCAATGTGCCCTTGTGGCCAGGAAGGCCTATGGCACCCCGGGGTGGATTAGATGGGATGTGGTGTGTAGGTTAAGAGGGGTTCTCCTGTCCCTCTGCCCTAGTGAGGCTGCATCTGGAGTGTTGTGTCCAGTTCTGGGCCCTTCAAGAAGGACACAGAAATGCTTGAAAGAGCCAGAAAGATGATGGAGTAGAACATCTCCCTTTTGAAGAAAAGCTGAGGGAGCTGAGGCTCTTTAGCTTGTAGGAGACCAAGGGGTGACCTAATTAATGGTTATAAAATGTAAAGAGTGAGTGTCAGGAGGATGGAGCCAGGCTCTGCTCAGGGACATCTGATGACAGGACAAGGGGCAACAGGTGCAGCTGGAACACAGGGGGTTCCATGTAAACATAAGGAGAAACTTTTTCATGGTGAGGGGGACAGAGCCTGGAACAGGCTGCCCAGAGAAGTTGTGGAGTCTCCTTCTCTGAAGACATTCAAAAAACACCTGGACATGTTCCTGTGTGACCTGATCTAGATAATCCTGCTCTGGCAGGGGGCTTGGACTAGATAATCTTTCAAGGTCCCTTCCAACTCCTGACATTCTGTAATTCTATGTGAAAAGTGTATACAAAAAACATGTGATGAACTTCATTTATCTACAGATGGGAAGCCACAGTATGAAGTTGTCACATCACTTACAAAAATGATTTATCTCCTTGCTTCCAATTACATTATTACTACTAATAATCAAGATCTTATTACACAAGTGTAATTGCTTTATTCTTAAGAATTCATGTTCAAACAGCTTAATTTTTTTTTTTAATCAAGTGAATTTGCCTGCAGGAGTATAAAAAATTATGTACCTACACTGTGTGGATTCAGACTCTGATGTTCATACTCAGCTTGTAACAAGATTGGCTCACCCCAATACAAACAGAACTCCTGGGTAAGTGTAGTTCAGTAAAAAAGGCAAATCTCAAATTAATTAAAAACTAAAACTAAGCCTGTAAATGCACACACAGAGGAACTCACTATGATATGAACATTTAGGAGAAGGGTGATTACATCACCAAGTAGAGGCTGAGCATATAAAATATGATTATACAAATGATTCTTTGAATTACTGCTTTTCTCAAATTCACCAGCATAATGGAAAATTCTAAGGAAAAAAAAAAAAGTCTGTAATGTCATTACCTCAAGCACTGAGTCCAGAGGTGGTTTAAAGTTGCTAATCACCTCTGAATCTGGTGTTAGGTTCACTCAAGTTTCTTGGCTACATTGACCTTTCCTTGATTTCTCCATGCTCAGAATTATATATAACAATTGGCTGCACAAGTGATTTCATCAGAACTGAGCGAATGCAGCTCTATTAGGTGTCAGTAGCCAAGCAACCACAAATATTTATATACATGTATATGTATAAATACACACACACACAAATATTAGTTATAGAGAGAGAAATGTAAATCAGTAGGAAATACAAAATACTGCAAAAACTAAGGAAGCAAACAAAAACTCAGCTGCAGATTCCTCACTGTACATGCAATAATATAACAAATATAATAGCTTGATGAAAAAGGTATTAGCCATCTGACTGTCAGTGCATCAGTTTCTCTAAGTTTTAAACCTCAGGGCAATTTCAACTGAGTTTATCAAAAGCGTGGAGATCACAGAGCTTAAAAGATTTCACAACTGGCAAACTGGTATGAAATAAAGCAGATGAATGGAGCTGAGAGCCCTGATCCAGGCTGCTTGAATTGCCTCACAAACTGCAAGTCCAATCAGCTGTAGGTGATTCTTAGCAGCAAAACAGCACACAGCAGCCAGCAGGACATCCAGATGATGGGGAGTAGCTGCAGTGCTGTTCAGTGACATGGGGACCAGAAGGACAAAGAGAGTCCAGCACAGGGCCATCAAGATGCTGAAGGGAGAGGAGCATCTCCCTTATGAGGAGAGGCTGAGAGAACTGGGGTTCTTTAGCCTGGAGAAGAGGAGACTGATGGGGGACCTCATCAATGTCTAGAAATATGTTAATGGTGAGTGTAGGGAGGATGGAGCCAGACTCTTCTCAATGTCATCCAGTGATAGGATGAGAGGCAATGGGAGTAAGTTGGAGCACAAGATGTTTAGGGTCAACACAAGGAAAAACTGTTTCCCAGTGAGGGTGACAGAGCTCTGGAACAGGCTGCCCAGGGAGGTTGTGGAGTCTCCTTCTCTGGAGACATTCAAAACCCACCTGGATGCATTCCTGGGTCTAGGTGATCTGCTCTGGCAGGAGTGTTGGACTAGATGATCTTTCTAGGTACCTTTCAATTCCTAACATTCTATGATTCTATGACCATGTGACATGCAGATCCTGTGGTGTTTTGACTCAAACAATCTAGGTCGTTAAGGCAATCATGGTGTCTGTTGTAAACTTCATCCCCTGAGGTGGGTGTGCCTGAGATTGGAGATGGGAAGGGGTCTGAAGCCGACGCTTCGAGAGTGCCTTTCCAATAAATGGACCCCGCGGCCGTCTGTAGACTTACAATGGTTGATCTCTCCAAAGAGTCAAACTGAGCACTGTGCTAACTACACCCATCCCCCTTATCTCGAAGGAGGAGAAGGAATTTCTCACCTGTACAGAGGGAGGAAGGGGGGTGTAGTGGAAAAACAGTATAAATCTGCCTTATGGGATGGAGAAGAAAAGGCATTTTCCCAAGGAGGAGAAGCAGAAGCATTTTCCTGGGAAAGGAAGAAAGAAGATCTCTGCCCCACTGACGTCGTCGCTGGACCGTGGTGGTGACTATACTGTCGCTTGCTGTACTCTGCTTTCTCCTCTCTTTTCTGTTTCTATTTTCCCCCTACTCTCCTGTCTGCTCTAGAAACTCTGTTTTGCTATTGCAATAAAACCTTGTTGTGCACGTGGCATTTGACCTCGTTTGTGTCTTAATTTCACCATTTGGGGATCACCTTTAAACATTTTATTAAAATCGTCACGCAACCTATATCGGATCGTGACAGACCAGAAGGACGAAGGTCTCCTTGTTAGTAATGCAGCATTGGAAGGGATGAAGAAAAAGCTGCAATGTAACTGAGGAACTGCAGGAAACTGAGATTTTTGAGGGCAAGAAATCATGCTCATATTTAGGGCTTGCAGGAAGAGACAGTCTATTTTAGCAGGGGAAATGACACCTTGATGACCTACCTGAAATATTCTATGGATCCAGGGAGGAGGGCTCCAGTGTACCAAATGCACTATTCTGTCATATATGTGACCAGTAATTCCAGTGCTTCCAAATATTTTTTTTTGTTAAATGGTATTTTTTGGATCACATTAGAAGCTGCATGCCTCATCCCATGCCCATGCAGTACAAAGTTGCTTAGCACTCAACCTTTTAAGGTTCTCTAACTCTTTGTGAAAAAGAAGCATTTTCTAAAAGAACTCTGTTATTGCTGTTTCTGTAGCAGTAAACTCTGGCCCTAATTCCAATTATTTGTTATATGATAATTAGAAGTTCTTTTTCCATTAAGTGCTGCTGGGATCAGACCTTATTAGACCCAGAATTACTGGTGAAGAAGTCCTAATAACTTTGCAGTGTTATTTTAGCCCGTGACAGTAGGACGATTTGACCTCCCCTTTTGATCACCATTATGGCCTCAAAGCACTTATTCCTACTGACAAGTCCTCTGCTTGAGGCAAGAGAGTGAACTTAATGCTTTATTGCAAAATTATAAGAAGCATCCTTGAAAATAGCTTTCATTTCTTTTTCTGTTATTTTAGTTTGTACCAGCAGGCTACAAGTCAGGCCTCATTTTAACTACAAAGCAGGCTATTCTACTGCAGTCATCCATGGTCCTTATGTGAAAAAAAGGTGATTTATCATTTCTGCACTCAAGATGTAACTGATGATTGAAATAGTCTCCATTTAGCAGTCATCTTAGATAAACACAATATTACCTTAAATTAACTCCTGCGCTGAAAGCTCTTCTGTGACTTTGCAGTAGGGATTAGAAGTTGGCGTGTGTCCCCTCCGGCTATGCCTCAATTTGCCTGTCAAGCAATTCTTCTTTCTTGCACACTTGCATCAGAACATGTCCCACAGAGCACAGCACTGCAGAAGGCTTCATATGTTGTAATATTTTCAAAATAAACATAAATATAAGAGTATGCCTGGAACTGTACATGGACAGGTCTACACAGGATGAAGACCAGGCTCACATGATGACTGATGGAAATAAACACTCCAAGCAGGGAAAGAAAAAATAAAGACAAACAAAAAAATATTCCCACCTAGCTAAAAGACTGCCTTAAGGCTATTTATTACAAAAATCTGAGAAGTTCGTACCAGAAAAAAGAAGAATTAAACTGACATTAAACAAGACCTATAGCAACAGTATATTGGTTCCTGTCAGGAGCAGAGGATCTTGAGGTTCTCATTGATGCTCAGCTTTAGTTTGGAGGTCAGTAGTGGTTGAAGATGTTATGCTCTTTGAGGAATACAGCATTCAACAGGTTGAACATCTCTGTCCCTTTCAATTAATCCTCAAAAAAAAAAAGAAATTAAGAATACACTATGAATACAAAATTGTTATTAAAATTTATTGTGATTTGTTCCTTTAAGAACAAAGAAATCCAGTAGAAACGTATTCTTAAGAGCTTAGGTAAAAAACATTTAACGTCAAGTAACTGAAATTTTAAGATATTTTGAACTTTCATAAACCATAGACAAAGAACACTTGGGAATGTCATTTACTCAGTAGGAAGCATAGATGAGTTCCTGAAATAAACTTTACAAAGCATTTTTCTTTTATCTTTTTAGTTCTTATCTTCCTTCAAGGAAATGGAAAATGCACTATGAGGGGGATAATTTCCTTCAATAGTGGAGGAAAGTATTTGCTTAATATGTTGTAGCTATGCAGCATAGTAACTTGTTAGGATTATTTTTGTGGACAGCATAAAAATAGGGCTCTTAATATGAGACTTTTAATCCATTTTAGAGATGAGTGAACTGAGGTGCACTGCGTTTAATAACTAAAGTGTTAAAAAAAGAAACATTATAAAGTAAAAATCCACACCATAAATAAGTAATTAACAGAAAGTGTCTTTCATTTTGAAAGCTTCTTTGTTTTTAGTGTAAATAAACAGCTTTGTTCCCTCACAAGTTGTTGGAAACATTGCTTCACTGGGACCTTTGATATATTCACTGCCATTTCCTGAGTGGATACTTGGCTACGGTTAAGAAGGATTTGGGATTTAAAGAATTATGTAAGTTAGTGTTTGATCTTAATAGGAAAGTTGGACAGGAAAAAGATTTCCTCTTTGGAAAAATATTTCTGATATTAGCATTTCCTTCAGTTTTCATCAGTCTGAAAAACAAATGATTTTAAAAGAAGAAATGTGTACCTTTCCCAGAAACATGTAGCTGAGCTATAGATACCTATATCCTCAGTGCTCACCAGAGATACCAGAGACCAGTCTTACTGAGTGATGTAGGAACCATCCCAATTTCTTCCTATCTAAACAGGAATTAATCAACTAGTTATTTCTGTTTCTTACCTGAAGAGGGGCTTGTAGACCTGAAAGATGTTTTCCTTCTTTTCATATCTTCCTTAAAAATTAACATTACTTCTAATCATCACTTTTTTTTTTCTTTGGATCAATTCCACTTTATGCAACTGAAGTATTTTTTAGCACAAAGAAAGACTCAAAGATTACTCTTTGCTCAAACTTTCAGTACATCTCTACACATTATTCCAACACAGACAGAAACTTCCTAACTGTACAGAATGACTAGCATTTAATACTATTTATTAAATATTAAAATACATATAATCAAGACTGCAGTGAACGCTTCTCAGTGCCCAGGTTGCTTCTAGAGATAATTACAAGTCCATTACAAACAGGAAGGCTTTATCCCAAGCACCAATGTGCTGTGTAAGTGCTTTTTTGATAATTACATTAATTAGGAGAACTGGAATTTTCCAGTCATTTTATGTGCTCATCTGCTTATGTGATACGGTTTCCCCAAACTCTTTAGCTTTGGGGAGTTTGCAGCCTTTGACATGTAAATTTTTAAAAAATCTGATTGCCTTCTTAACAGAGTAGTTTCACCATTAGTCACAGATTATGTTCGTTTACATTTCAGGTTTAAAATCTTTCCAGGCTACAGGAGATGTAAAAAAACAAAACCTCAGTGCTATCAAAGTCCGTATCCTAATGTCAGACATGAAAAATAGAGCCCTGCTGTAGACCCAAGAGTCCACTGGTTAAGTCCCAAGAAGAATTAAGCTTCTCAAAATGCCAATCCAAAACAACCAGCAGGATAAGCAGTGGTCAGTCTGAAGTCAGGGATGTTCTGCCTGGATCTGCCTGCAGCAAGCCAGGAGGAAACACTCAGGAAACCCTTCCTGAGGCTGAAGTGGCTGGTGCCCTCTTCTACTTGGGATATGAAGCCCTGAACCTTCTTCCATTATCAAACATTTTCTTCCTAACAAAGAAAAAGCCAGGAGAACTGGTGCTTATCACTTAATAATAAGTAGCCACAGCACAGAGACTAGAAATCTTTGTCTGGAATAATGGAATTTAAAGTGGGTGCCTTCACCAGGAAACTACAGCTTATTTACTTATATGCCTTTTCAGCTGAAGCTGTGATGATATGTTGAAAGAATTAAAAAGAGTCATTGAAAAAAATAATAAACTAAGAAATACGAGGACAAGTGACAGGGTGTGTTGTAAACTTAGGAGTTAGAGCAGTCACTAGGAATGAAGTATTACTGGGAACCAGTCCCTGCTTCCAGGACTGCATTCATATTTCTTCAAGAATTTTTTTAATGTACAAATAATTCTGAAGTAGAAAACCAAATCCAGAGTGCTGAGAGTGGTGAACATCTCACACACCTTTAGATGCAGATTCAAGGTGCTAGAGAGCAGCAAGGACACCTTTACTCCAGGAGGGGAGAAAAGCCAGGGGTGACATCAGGTCAGGGAACACTCTCATTGACCCAGATGCAGTCTTGCAGAATCCAAGCAGGACACTGATGACAAAGATCATCAGTAACTCCAGTCACATCCAGTGGGGAAGCAGGTCCAGGGTCCCCTCTGGGGGCCAAGTAAGGCCAGGAGGCAGGCACACCTAGAACATAGCTCAGGAAAAGATTAATGTCCCCAAACTGAGTTGAAATTGAGCTCCTGGACCCATGGAGGGGTGCAGGGGGAGGCCCCAGGGGTAGGTGGTTAAGGCCACCCTTAGTGGTTAAGGTGGTTAAGGCTGGGGCCCGGTAGTGCACTCAGGGCCCCAGCATCCATCAAACTTCAAGACTAAAACAGGTTTAGGCTTCACTGTAATTCTGAGGATAGTAGAAGCCTTGATTACTGAGATATTCTAATCTGGCTACCACAGGTCTTGGAATCAGATGGAATATTACTGTGTAGCCAGCTGAGGGAAGATAATTTCAGTGGGCATCTCTCCATTTGCATCCAGGCAAGCCCCATTTTTATCAGGTTTGCCACAAAGTTCAGACCATTGAATTGGATTGTCTATAAAGGTTCTGCTTAGCATGTTGGTAACACTCCATTCTCACATCAAGAAAAACAGCCAGGACAGCAAAAAATCAAGAACAAAAGATTACAGTCCATTTGCTTCAGTTGCCAAAACAACGTAGAGTAATCCTAATGCTAATTGCCAGTGATAGGGATTTTGTGGCAATTATGTCATCACTGCAATTAATTTCACAGGGACCATTGTTTTCAGCCTGTGCAATCCTCCCACGAGGATCATCTGCTCTCCAAGCCTGGTTTAATTAGACAGAAGTTTCAGGATTACAGGGAGGCAGAGAAATGTTTAGAGAGAGGGAGGTCAGCAAGTTACACGTAGGAGGTAGCAGTGGCCAGGCCTTGAACGAGGACAGAGCACGGCCTTTGGGGATTCTGATGGAAAGCTAAACAACCCCTTGAGCTCCTGCCAAGTCTACAAACATTAAGTAAAGAAAACAAAGTCAAACAAGGTAAAAATGATAAACAGTCTCTCTGCATGCATTTAGGGAAGCTGAGCACAGGCCTGGTTGTTGTTAGAGCTGAACTGATTTTGGCAAAAACCACATTTAAAAAAAAATACTCAGTCACTGTGCCCTGAAGCTTCATCACAAAGTGGAATTTATTCTGCTGGGGATGTACAAAGCTATTTTTCTTAACTACTCAAGACACCCTGCCTACCACAAGCCCACGCCTTCTCTATTGAAGTCAATAAAAAGGTTCCTATTGATTTCAACAAGCATGGGATCAGATCCAATGCCAAAATCATCCAGGAGGTAGGAGAGAAAATAACAGCTGAATATTGAAATGGCATGATGAATACCTGCCATTTTTAGCACTGCTTTTATACATTATTTTGAAAAGAATAACAGCAAGGTGTTTCTATTTTACTGAAATATTCATTCAAATAATAGATGTTTCAGAAATGCATAAAAGTACCATGGAAATACTACGTTGCTTTGTGCATTGTTGATGTGAAAAAGGAGAGTGGATCCATAAGCTTGCTTCTTATAAATAAGACACATGATAGCTCAAAGGTGTGTGTTTGCAGAAGCTGGACACAAAATTCTGTCCAAGAAATTCTGTATTTTTGATTTCAAGCAATATTTCCATTAATACCTAGATATCAGAAAACTAGGTTACTAATTTGAAAATGTTCACTGCAGATAACTGGGCATATCTGTGTGAAGCCAATTAGTCCAGACTCAAAAGATTCTCAAGAAACTACTCTGTTTGCATTATTAAAATATAATTAAAGAAAACAAGTATGCACCAAAGTTTGATTTGTTTGTGGAATAAACAAAATAATTTTGTCTAGAGGTAAAGAACAAACACTGTATCAAATATAATCCCCAAGGATGAACAGCAGAGTCAGAAACAGCATCATTTTCATGACAGGTTCTGATTTTTCTACAGATTCCTCCTATTTTCAGCTTTGCCTAAAGCAAGTGACAAAAAAATAGTAAAATGACATCAACATGAGACATCATAAAGAATAACAAAGAAAGCTTTTGTGTGTCTCCTTCTTCACTTTTCCTCAAAATACTTGTTATTTCCAATTGTCTGTAAAGGCCTTTGCACATAAGAAATTTGGAACTGTCAAAACCAGCACTCCTTATCAAGCTATAAATACATTTTAGGCAGCACATACATTTATAAGCTATTGGAACTGTCTGTTGAACTTTGAATGCAGCATTTCTATGTTATGCACAACACTCATGCACTAAAAAGAAAGCTTATTCCCTACCTTAAGTCTCAGCTGAAATTCAGTATATTTGGCTAAACACTGAAATCAATGCAGAATTATTTTTAAAATATACGATAAAATTATTAAACATTAATTTATTTATATTTTCTGTGTTCTGCTGATGTCTAATCACAACAGCCTTTCTGATTGTGCTCAAAATCTATGCCAAATGGCTTCTGAAGTGTTCACAGTGTCAGGTTGTTTTGAGTTTGGTGAGACAGCAAAAAACACATTATTACTGTCATCATTACAGTTCCCTCCCATTGGGAAGCAAAGAACAAGCAGGGAAAGAGGGGGTGCTTTGGTAGAGGATCATCTGAACCCAGAAAATAAGGTTCACTCCCATTGTGCTCCTCTAGGCTCTGCTTCTTCACCCTTCTTGTTTATCATACTTTCTCCTCTTGCATATCAGGTAACTCGTCATGGTCTCAAAGAGGTGTTTGATTATAGGGATACAGAATCTCATACAGTGTAACAGACTTGCTTGAATATGTCTCACGGCATAAATAATAATGGAAACTAGTGAAGATGACAGAAATGCCTTCAGCAAAGACTGAGAAGTAGGATTGAAACTCAGAGATTCATTCTATTTTATTTTAGTGCTCCCTAGAACCAGCTCTATCTATTGAATTGACATTCTAGATATTTGACATCTGCCTTTATATATGTAATATATTTGCACTGCATTTATATAGAATATATTTGACATCTGCTTTCACAGGTCTAGAAAAAGTGAATAAATCATTGGCTAAATATAAGCTCTCATTTAGTCTGCCTTTTTCAGTTTTTACAATAACTTATTTTTTTGCATTACAATACTTTCCAAAAGCAAAGCAAACAAATGATGNAGAGGGAGGTCAGCAAGTTACACGTAGGAGGTAGCAGTGGCCAGGCCTTGAACGAGGACAGAGCACGGCCTTTGGGGATTCTGATGGAAAGCTAAACAACCCCTTGAGCTCCTGCCAAGTCTACAAACATTAAGTAAAGAAAACAAAGTCAAACAAGGTAAAAATGATAAACAGTCTCTCTGCATGCATTTAGGGAAGCTGAGCACAGGCCTGGTTGTTGTTAGAGCTGAACTGATTTTGGCAAAAACCACATTTAAAAAAAAATACTCAGTCACTGTGCCCTGAAGCTTCATCACAAAGTGGAATTTATTCTGCTGGGGATGTACAAAGCTATTTTTCTTAACTACTCAAGACACCCTGCCTACCACAAGCCCACGCCTTCTCTATTGAAGTCAATAAAAAGGTTCCTATTGATTTCAACAAGCATGGGATCAGATCCAATGCCAAAATCATCCAGGAGGTAGGAGAGAAAATAACAGCTGAATATTGAAATGGCATGATGAATACCTGCCATTTTTAGCACTGCTTTTATACATTATTTTGAAAAGAATAACAGCAAGGTGTTTCTATTTTACTGAAATATTCATTCAAATAATAGATGTTTCAGAAATGCATAAAAGTACCATGGAAATACTACGTTGCTTTGTGCATTGTTGATGTGAAAAAGGAGAGTGGATCCATAAGCTTGCTTCTTATAAATAAGACACATGATAGCTCAAAGGTGTGTGTTTGCAGAAGCTGGACACAAAATTCTGTCCAAGAAATTCTGTATTTTTGATTTCAAGCAATATTTCCATTAATACCTAGATATCAGAAAACTAGGTTACTAATTTGAAAATGTTCACTGCAGATAACTGGGCATATCTGTGTGAAGCCAATTAGTCCAGACTCAAAAGATTCTCAAGAAACTACTCTGTTTGCATTATTAAAATATAATTAAAGAAAACAAGTATGCACCAAAGTTTGATTTGTTTGTGGAATAAACAAAATAATTTTGTCTAGAGGTAAAGAACAAACACTGTATCAAATATAATCCCCAAGGATGAACAGCAGAGTCAGAAACAGCATCATTTTCATGACAGGTTCTGATTTTTCTACAGATTCCTCCTATTTTCAGCTTTGCCTAAAGCAAGTGACAAAAAAATAGTAAAATGACATCAACATGAGACATCATAAAGAATAACAAAGAAAGCTTTTGTGTGTCTCCTTCTTCACTTTTCCTCAAAATACTTGTTATTTCCAATTGTCTGTAAAGGCCTTTGCACATAAGAAATTTGGAACTGTCAAAACCAGCACTCCTTATCAAGCTATAAATACATTTTAGGCAGCACATACATTTATAAGCTATTGGAACTGTCTGTTGAACTTTGAATGCAGCATTTCTATGTTATGCACAACACTCATGCACTAAAAAGAAAGCTTATTCCCTACCTTAAGTCTCAGCTGAAATTCAGTATATTTGGCTAAACACTGAAATCAATGCAGAATTATTTTTAAAATATACGATAAAATTATTAAACATTAATTTATTTATATTTTCTGTGTTCTGCTGATGTCTAATCACAACAGCCTTTCTGATTGTGCTCAAAATCTATGCCAAATGGCTTCTGAAGTGTTCACAGTGTCAGGTTGTTTTGAGTTTGGTGAGACAGCAAAAAACACATTATTACTGTCATCATTACAGTTCCCTCCCATTGGGAAGCAAAGAACAAGCAGGGAAAGAGGGGGTGCTTTGGTAGAGGATCATCTGAACCCAGAAAATAAGGTTCACTCCCATTGTGCTCCTCTAGGCTCTGCTTCTTCACCCTTCTTGTTTATCATACTTTCTCCTCTTGCATATCAGGTAACTCGTCATGGTCTCAAAGAGGTGTTTGATTATAGGGATACAGAATCTCATACAGTGTAACAGACTTGCTTGAATATGTCTCACGGCATAAATAATAATGGAAACTAGTGAAGATGACAGAAATGCCTTCAGCAAAGACTGAGAAGTAGGATTGAAACTCAGAGATTCATTCTATTTTATTTTAGTGCTCCCTAGAACCAGCTCTATCTATTGAATTGACATTCTAGATATTTGACATCTGCCTTTATATATGTAATATATTTGCACTGCATTTATATAGAATATATTTGACATCTGCTTTCACAGGTCTAGAAAAAGTGAATAAATCATTGGCTAAATATAAGCTCTCATTTAGTCTGCCTTTTTCAGTTTTTACAATAACTTATTTTTTTGCATTACAATACTTTCCAAAAGCAAAGCAAACAAATGATGACTGCAAATACAGTTAGAATGAACCAAACAAACCAAAACCAAAGGTTCAGGCCTATTTAGCTCTGATGATAAATTTACTGTTCAAGTTTAGGTGATGGCATCCATGGTATTTCTCTCATAGACTCCTTCACTAGATCATATGCAATGCAGTTCAACTAGAAGAGGCAGAAGAGTTATTTCATCATCCCCTGGAGATAAAGCAGGCCACAGAATGCACACATAGTGACAGTCAAATATTTCACCATGCTGTATACACCATGCACCAGGATGCATGGAAAACAAAGTCTTCATCTACAGAACTATAAAATCATGTGCTATATAGAGATCCTTAATAGAAATGGTAAGACTGATATGAATGAGGAATAAATGAAAATGCATTGCTGAAGCACCTGAAGTGAAGAAAACAACAGAAAGGCAATAAGAATGATCTAAGAGGTCATCAGGGTCACAAGCACAAAACCTCTGTGCTGCTTCTCAGGACATGGGTTGAGAAAGAAATCTTAGTAAATTCACAGATCTGTGACAAGAGACATCCTGCAGTGTACAAAATGCACATCCGTGGTACAGAAGAGACCTGGAAATATGAGTAGGACTCAACATTATCACAAGGAATTGACTGGAAAGAATAGTTGTTTACAAGCATTTTGAACACTGATGACTGGTAAAACTACCATGACACATCTGTCTCGTCATACACAACAGTCTCTGGTCAGGTTCCTTTAGATATTCTATGTGTGGAGGGTGTAGTACCCCACAAAATTTACTTATCTGAAGATAATTGATATTACACAGGATTTCTGATTAGCAGAATGATATGAAAGATGAAAACACAGCACAACAGCAAAATACTGGCAATTGCAATACACAGTTTAATCACAATACCAATCTCATCTCCATTACCTGTCGCTATACATTCACCAGAATGACACTGGGCATTCCCAATTGCCAGGAAGGAATACAGGGGTTAAAGCCACCTCAAGCCCATTGCTTTTTGAAAAAAATAAAATCTTTTGCTATTTTTTTTTTGGTTCTTGTACTTTATTTTGGGCTCAGCCGAAAATCTTCTGCTGTTTGAATTCACACCTTCCCTGAACTCACATTGAGATTTCCTCTGTTGTTACAATGCTGCAACTGTACATACTGCAGAAAACCTTTTATTATTAATTCCCTCTCCACTGAAGATTGCTCTGGATCTTGTTTCTTTTGCCCTTCTACTTTCATTTTTTAGGATTGGAGGTGTTTGTTTTCCCCCTTCTACTGTCTTCTAAGCCTCTACAAAAAGACAAGTGAAGTGGTGTTTATTCACCAGAGATACCATGAAGGTGAGAAGCAGTCCTTTACTTTCTCATTGCCTGCTTCAGGAGCAATAAAGCATGGAGAGTGCTGCCATGTTCAGCACACTGCTGCCCTGTGTGTGTTCCTCTGTCCTTCCATTATCCTTCTGCTAAATTTGACCAGAGTCAGGAGCACTTCTGTCCTGGTGTCTTCTCGTCAAGACTACTACAGGGAAACATTTCCCTCCTGCTTGAAGTGAAATATCAGACTTCAGAGTTGGAGCAGGACCTGAAGAAAAGTGATCAGGCATCAACCTCCTGTTGAGATACTGCTACAGAGACCTTTCTTGCTTGAATGCAGTCTCAGGACATGAGCACTGGCTTTATGCTAAATGCTTTGATTTGCAGCACTGGTAGGGCCGAGTTGGAAGGCAGTGATTAACTTCACAGCATTTACAGGCACTTCAGCCTGTGCTTTGACATGAGGAGGTAAATGGAACAATTGAAGTGTGGCCTTTCACAGAATCACAGAAATTAGGGGCTGGAAGGGACCTAGAAGATCATCTAGTCCAACCCCCCTGCCTGAGCAGGATCACCTAGACCAAGTCACTCAGGAACAGATCCAGGCGGGTCTTAAGTGTCTCCAGAGATGGAGACTCCACAACCCCCCTGG
>VYZU01005988.1:1904-20560 GCA_013401355.1 Ceyx cyanopectus | reverse complement strand
CAGTATCAGATTCAGTTTATATCAAGATGATAAATATAGTAAGAACCATTAGACTTGTTTCACATTTCAACAGTGTCCCTTGAAGAAAGGTAATTTCCTCTTTTAAACAGACTTGCTAACTAGAATTGCTGTAAGGACTTTGTAGTACTAATTTCAGCACTAGGTCAAGACAACAATGTTATGGTGATTTTATTTGGTGATGTACTTGGCCCTTTGTTTTCATTCTAAGAATGGTATTTATAAAAACAATGACAGAATAGGTTTTATAAGAAAGTAATGGGCTAAAATTTGGGAAATAACCTTTATATTACACAAACCACAGAGTCACAGAATGGTAGGGGTTGGAAGAGACTTCTGGAGATGATCTAGTCCAAGCCTCCTTGCCAAACAACCACAGAATGGTAGGGGTTGCACAGGAATGTGTCCAGAGAGGTTTTGAAAATCTTCAGAGGAGATTCCACAACCTTTCTGGGCAGCCTGATCCAGTGCTCCATTACCCTCACAGTAAAGTTTTTACTTATAAGCCAGTGGTCAAGATAATTCAATGACTAGAAATGTAATCCTGACCACCAAGGTGGATCTTAACTTGGCTAAATACTTCAACTCCAGACAGATGCACCCTGTTCAGACAGCACTGGCCACATAGATTCCTCTAGAAGGGCTCCTTTCCCCAGAAGATGTGAAAGGTGTCATGTAGATACCAAGAGTTTGTGTTCCAGGGCACTTCACCAAGGATAATGAGATTCAGAGAGAAGCATGACATTACAGAATTGCATTTTCTTTTATAGAGCACTAGCAACAGCATCATGTGTACAGACTGGAAGACTTTTAACATGCAGCCTGCAAGGAAGTGCTCCATGGAGATAGTAATTCTCTCATTACTTATATTAGCTTGTTCAAGAGATAAGTAGATTAGCTACTATGCACACAGTCACAATGAGATTTGGAAGACATCAGCTGTGGCTTAGTTTGTCAAGAGAGATAAGCATGTATGTGATTTCTGTGCCTATTATTTCATTCAAAGGAGAAGCAGCTTTCATGACACCTTTTCAGCTAACACTATTAAAATCCAGTCATTACACAAGCTGAGGAAGCACACAAATAGTCCAAATCCCTCTGAAACATACTTACTTTAATGACTCCCAGGTCTGTAGGACATTTGGTAACACCTTGGTTCTCACCAAGGGAGAAAGATGCAACATCTACAGGCTTTATGAAAGGCCAAGCATATGCTGCATGCTTAGAAAACATTTCTTTAAGTATTTCATTACAATGTTTTAGTTTTTCTGACAACTGAATATTTTTTAAAGCTTCAGGTGACTGTTGAGAATCTGGTGTGCATCTTTTCAAAGGCTTGTTTGGTATTGTGCATTCATTTTCACCTCTGCATGCTTTAACAGCTTCTCTTTTATTAAATGTTGCAGGATCTTCACCACTTGCTGTGGATATTGAAGTACTTGGAGTTGTAGTGTCAGCCTTCCTTTTCACACCTTTTTTTGCCTAGGAAAAGAAGTTTTTACAGTATATAATACTGATGTACAAAAGAGAGAGAATCATCAGCTTTCAGATTACACACACACACAAAAAAAAAAAGATAATCTAAAAAGTACTATAGATAGTGAAGTCAGAGCAGAACACAGCACTTCAACAAGTGCCACCAGAAAACCTACAAGGCATGACAAGTCCAGCATGCCAAGCTCGCTCTGAGGTGCAAAGGCAAACCAGGGTGTACTGTAGGTCAGGCTGTGGTCAGTTTTAGCCATTTGGCACAACTCCAAGAAGCTGGTAAGTTATGACTCTACTACCATGGGAAGGGGAAAAATTACTGCAATTCATCTTAAGCCTGGTTGAGGGTTTTGTGTACAAGGTTTATCTCTATTTTTCTTTAACATGGTTGGTGTTTAGTTTGGAAAAAAAAAAAAAGTGTAATCACACTCTTGAGTAAAGTCTAAATATACACTGTGGGAGAGCCTGGCACATGCACCTATTACTCATTGGAAGAGCAAAACCAAAACTAAGTCAATACAAGAGTGTTTATCTGATGAAAAGGTCAGATGTTAACTGCAATCTGAATTGTATGTGAAAGAGAATTTGTTTTGTGAGCTACAAACACCTTCCAGGCTAGTGACACAGTGTTTAAGCAAGCATACTATTTTGGGGGAATCAAGCATTTGGTTTACAATGTAAACATTAGAAGTTATTAAATAGAACTTAGAAATAGCTTTATTTTAATGTTAAACTCATTATCTACACCTCAAGAAAATAAGTTTCTACATCAAGGTGCAGCCTGCAGAAGGTTAGTAGTACACTTCAAGAATGATATCTTAAAGTGCACTTTGTTTCTTTGAGAACAATATTTTCAAACCACATTTATAAGAAATTACTTGTAAAGTCACTCAAATTTCTGCTTTGCTCTAGTACTGGCCCAGTTATCTAGCAGAGACCTAGAATATTTAACAGAGATATTTTACTAGCTTTTATCACAATAGACATTTGGAAAAGACATTGCAGTAAGCATGGCTCCTGTGGGTTTGCTGCTAGTGCCTGAAGGAGTAATTTCAATACCTTTCTTTCTGAAAGTTATTTGAGGAAACTTACTTTTGTTACAGGGACTGCAGTTGGTATTAAAGCAGTCAGCTGAGTTGCAGACAAAGGAGCTTGTGTCACCTGCTGCAGCTCTTGAGTCATCCCTGGAGGCTGCTCATTGCTTGCTTGTTTCTGCTTTGTGCTTTGTTCATTCGAGGTCCCAGGGTTAGGCTGCTGTGTTTCTGGTTATTTTAAAACAGAAACTTTTAAAGTTAAGACTTAACAAGAGCATTGTTACATACAGCACTGCTGGCATCCTCCTCTACTTAGCACCATGAGTACCTCAGCTAGAATACTGTACCAAGTTAGGAGGATTTGGCTTCAAGGAAGCTGTGGAATACCCTCAGAGAGAAGATTAGAGAGACATCACACTAAAACCCGTGCACTGTACAAACATTCTTGTCAATAAATGAATAAAATTGTTTTCTACATACACATAAAGACCAAGGGTGCATCAAACTGCACCACATGAAGGTTCAGGTTTCCTAAACATAGTTAAGGCCTTCATACATTACTTAGTAATATTACAGTTCTCCATCACTGATTTGATGGCAGTTTAGACCAATATTTTTCTGTATTTGATCTGGCTGATTAGATTACTAATGTCTTTTCCAGCTCTGTGATTCTGTACAGTTCAGATACTACCAGCAACAAGAACTACCACACCATAAAGAAAAGCAAGAGAAAGCAAATGAAATTATCAGGAGATCCTGGAGAGCTAAATAATAAAAGCATCTGTTTAAGTGACCCAGCAAGAACTGAGCTAGCCAAGATCACTGCCCATGACTGTCAGAAGGCAAATAATGAAGAGGCACTGGGGTAAGTGTTGCAACTCCTTCAAGACATAGCTAACATTTCTCCAGCAGCTGTACCTCCAGGCCAGGTTGGAATACTGTCTTGGGGGTCTCCAAATTAACTCAGAGATACATGATTCCAGGCACTGCATAGTCTTACTTATTTGTATAGAAATTATTCTTTGGCAATGTTATGAGGTTAGATAGAGAAATGACCACTTTGTACAACTGAAACAAGTTACAAGAGCAATTAAAAATACACAGGAAGCCAGTGATGAGTAATGAATTGCAGCTAATCACCTGGCCCTTTGCAATTAGCCTTCCCAATGTGTCTTCAAGCACCTGATATGTAATTTCCTTGTAAGTATGAGATGTCTCAATTGAATCATCTCGCCTTGTGGGCAAGAACACTGCATTTCACCAGAAGTTTGCCTGTGAAGCTATGCTATCACATTACTGGTGAAGTTGTTAATTCCAGTTTTTACCACCTCTTAAACCCAACTGACTAGTAAGAAAAAAAACCCAAAGCAAACAACAAAACAACAAAAAAAGCAACCACAAAAAAAAAATAAATCCAAAAACCCCTCCTAGAAATTTAGCTAGTAGCTACAAAACAACAACCACCAAACAACCCAACACAATAAAACCAAACCAATCCAAAACTCCCCAAAAATTCTGGCTGCACTGAACCTGTTGAAGACTTTGGGCAGTTTTTAGTTGTCTAGTGTGTTCTGGGAGGAGTGAACAGCCCAACTGCTCCAGGGCCGAGTCGTGACAAACTACAGAAGACCCTGCATTTCCAGCTTTTGCTTGCTTAATATGGTAACAATTCAACATATAATACAGGCCATACCTTCTGTCTTCTTTCCTTTTCCCTTTCCTTTTTTGAGAATCACTATTCTTTCTTCAGGTGGCATTTGGGCTATTTTCTGCATAAACACTTTTTCTAGTTCTTCAGCCATGAACACAACATCATCACCTGGCTGCAAAACAGAGTCAGGAACAGTCAGAGTAAAGGTGAGGCTGCAGTAATGGAGGGCTGCCTTGTAAAAGAAACAGAATCCTGCTCCAGCAGACTGTAAAGAACCCACCAATAACAGAGTCCTTTCCATCCCTGCCCTCTCACCTCAGTTTAATATAAATTCCTTCATTATTGAAGTACTCCTCCTCCCACTGTCTCCTTGCACAGCTGTACTTGCTTTATATCCACAAACTTGCCACAGCAAAGGGAAAAGGGGTAACTTATTAATTCCTTGTATAGGAGCTACATGGTGCTGCCTGTTCATGAGCATTGCAACTAAAAGCCAGCAGTCCTGCAGGAGGAATCCTTGTGCAGAAAAAGGCTACATACTCTGTTGTCATAACAGCAGGCTAGACGTCACTTGCAAATCCTAACAAAGCATAACCCCCCTTTAGAGAAAATAGCTTAAAAATAATCATGAAGACATTGATTCAGTGCAGGCCCTAATAACTAATTGCTTGCATTGTTTACTAAAATTGGTTACTGGTAAGAGATTATGTTTTGCATACCTTGTTATATATGTAGCAGTTCAAGAACATCGTTTTAAAGTCTTCAATACATTCTGCAGCTTTTGTGTAGTAATTGTGTTCTAGACGTTTTTTAATGGTGCTCAAGTCCATAGGGTTTTTTATAATGCTGTAATAATCCTGTGGTTTTGAAAGTGTTAGTCACAAAACTGATATCTGTAGTAGTAGGACATTATTATTCTTACATATTTAATTATGAAAGTTAAAAGACAGGAGAATTGCATTATGTTGGAAAGAATATTTTATTTAAATAAAAACTTTCCTCTCTAGCCATAGGTACCACGGAAGTACCCATTCAGAAACTCTTCGCCTCATATCTTCTCTTTGCTCTTTCATATACCATCCACTGTTCAAAGCCCCAAAGAATATTTACCTCAATAGGACCCAGAACTATCTAAAGGTTCCTGGTTCGATCCTGGGTTTCGGCACCACTTGTAGCTTCTCGCACAGGCGAGGGATCCTTCCCGCAGAAGCGGGGTACCGATTGCGGTGACTTGGTCTAGGTCATCCTGCTCAGGCAGGGGGGTTGGACTAGATGATCTTCTAGGTCCCTTCCAACCCCTAATATCTGTGAATCTGTGAACTATCCTGGTAGTATTATTATTTTATTATCTCAAATCCATTTATCTAAAGGGTGACTCCAGTTTACGGAACAGGGGGAAAAGCAGCCAGAGACAGTCTTTGACAAAGACTCAGTCACTGACAAAATGAAGCCGCCAAGTTTTCAGTTGCTGATCAAATATTTCAGCTCCTAGGTTATATTGGCTCTCCTCTGAGCTAATCTAGTGAAGAATATAACTGAAGGGTCCCTGGAATGTGAACCCCTGTGATTATTATAGTAGCATGGCTAAAAGCTTGTGATTCAGAACAGGAGGCTAATTCCCTGCTTGTGCATTTAAGAAAACAGAACAGGAATACCCCCACTGAGTTCAGTTGGGATTGTGTGAAGTTACTACTACGAGAATCTTCTGAAGCTGTCTCAATCTGTTTTAGTGAAATAAAAAAACACCCCAATACTTCTTAGAGCAGACTGCTGAGTTTACCAAAACAAAATCAAGAAAACTTAAATAAAACAGCTAATAATTAAGTGTTGTCCATTCTGCATCTTCTAATACCTGGAGAAGGGATACAAAGCAGGAAAACACCTTCATTGCCCTTGCCATGGAGCCAGAGGTTTGCTTATTACTGTGCAGCAGTTGAACTCATACATACTTTTAGAAATCAAGTGGCTGCCTTAGAAATCCAGAGAGGCATAACTGGCTAGAGGCCAGCTGCAAATGTTGCTACAGCTCTGATTGAATGACCCTTAACATTAACACTAAGTGACAGTTCCTTCCAAGATGGAAAAATAATAAAGAAGATACACGAAAAATAGTCACTTTGACTGTGCTTTTGGACAAACTGACCAAATCAGTTTGTCATGAGAAAGAACTGCAAATAACAGCTTTTGTCTGCTCTAAACAGAGCCAATGGTTTTATGAAATTAGTTTCAGTAATCCAAGAGTGCTAAATAAAATTGCTTAAGCTTGGGGAGGAAAAAAGGTATTGAAGGAGACATGCACCATGGTCTTATTTAACATCTCTCTACTTATCTACCAAAAGTAGTATCTTTCAGGTCATTAAAAATACCAGCATGTGTCTAACCAAGGTTTTAATTTCACTGAAAAAGACCAGGTGATACCAAATTGGAGCCTAAAGATACCCAAATTAAGACATTGTGTCACAAGACATTAATTCACTTTGCTACAATTAAATTGTAAGATAAATAAAACTCACAAGGCAATACAGAGCAAGAATTTAAGCACAAGACCTATTTCCTAGAAGAATTTTTGCAGGGACATTTAACATCTCTAGAAAGTTCAGAGCAACATGTTAAAGTTAATTTGAAATTAAGAAATACTACAAATGTAGTTACTTTTACACATCAAACTGTATCCAGATTTTTTTGATAAAAAAAACACAACAAAAACAAACAACCCAAAGCAAACCAACCAACCACCTTTTTTAAGGTAACATTCAGAGGTCATGTAATACTTTACATATTAATACCCCAAATCTAAAATGAGTTCTTACAGGAAGGTTCAGTGCTGCTGCATCTACAGGCTGGTGAAATGGCCAGGAAAAGTTGTGCCTCCACATGGCTTTCATGACCACCCTCTGTAAGTACTGAAGCTGGTTTGTTTGACAACCACTGTTTTTCTTATTTATATATTCTGGTGGAGGAGGGTTAATAATAACAGAACGGTGTTGGCTTGGAACAGACATCTTTAGCAAGTTTGTTTATCCACTTGTTCAAAGGTCTTCATTATACATCTAACCTGAAAAAAAGAAAAAAAAGAAAAAAGAAACAAAGAAAAAAGTTTTATTCTGCGAGGATACCTAAATTTAATGCCCTTTACATGTTGACTTCTGTTTGCCGAGTGTCAGTGTAGTCATAGGCATATCTTCATGGTCTAACCAAGACACATTCAGTTTACAGCACATAATGTGATGTGCTGGATGACTAGAGACTAGGAATATATCCTCTGTCTCCCCCCATCTCCACAAATGAAGTCCAATGGAAGAGTTTTAGACTAAAAACCAGCTTTACAGCTCATACTGCAAATCTCACTTCACACACAGCAATGACCATTTCAGCCAAGTCACCTCACACAAGTCCTACAACTGTCAATAAAATGCTTTGGCATAAGTGCTTTTTGAAACAGTGCTTTTCAAGTTTCTATATATTCATAACAGTATTTTCTGCTTTGTTATGTACCAGAGCACTCTAAAGGGTTCATTCCCCTTGCCAAACAGTTTTGGATCATTTAAAGATTACTTCAAGAAGTAGCCATGGTAATTTGCCTTTAGCAAATGCAGTGCTACTGTGCTGGAGCAGAACATGTAGGTCTCAGGAAGGGCAGAGGCTGTGTTGTGGGGTGCATGACACCAGCACTAAGCTAGGCAAGACCTTCACCAAGTATGATTACAGAAGTTCCACTCCTTGCTTACTTACTTAGCTCATCAGTGACTTACAAAAGTCTCCCTTCTCACCTTTAGGACAAAAATAGCACCATCTTTTCTCATTCTGACATAAGTTCCTTGGTTTACCCATGTAATGGGAGTTTCTGTGCATTCATAATGCATAATCAAGCATTTATTAGTCCATTATCAATTGATCTTGGTTTTCTGCTACAAAAATAAAATCTGAGCCTACTTTTCACCATGGTAAGAAGTATTCCATGAATTTCAAAAAAGGTCATAAGCTAGAGAGTCCCTGTTATCAGCACAGCACTAGAATAGCAACTGTGCCCCACTCTTGCCAAGAGCTGTAACATTCCATCAGATGTTACATATCACACAGCTTACATTTTCATCTTTCTCCATTATTTCAGCATTCAAAAGCACACCTCTTCTCAGACAGCTCTTAAAGCTTAAAAGTTGCTCTGATTTCTCCCCCATGTGTTCAGTTTAGTCATTTACAGACTGCAGATGTCTCACTGAACAGCGCTGCCATCGAAGTAAAAGTAGTCTTTCTTAAACAAGGGAAAAAGACATCCAACCTGAGCTGTTAATACCAGGAATAGTTCTGGGCTATGGGCAAGCATACCTACATAGACACTACATCTGTAATAAACATAGTACAAAATCAAAGTTTTCCACAGTAAAGCAGATAGCAAAACTACTGTTTTGTTTCATAATGCCGATTTCACTTGACAACTTTAACAGCTTAGTCATTAAGTCTTAGTTTCAAGTAATATAAATAACAAGCTGTGTTAAATTGGAGAATTTAACCACCCTCTGTCTCCTATGTCTTCTGATAAGGCCAAATTTAGCTGTTACTCTAAAGCAAATTTTAAAAAACCCGAAGGGAACCTGTTTTTCCTGGAATAGGATACTTCACTGCCTGGGTACGGTATGTGCACAACAGCTTGCACTCTACAGACGGGGAAGGCAGAATCTGCCTTGTGCTTAACAGTGTGAGAGCTCTGAAGTCAGGAAGTCTCTGCTGCCTACTTTTACAAAGCTAGTTGATACAGTGGTAGGTACTAAAGGGTGCAGCAGTAGAGAATTTAGTATTTTTAATTCCGAAGTGACAATCTGATTTCCCCCCACCCCGTTCACACTCTTTCCTTCCCAATGGGCATAGAGGCACCATAACAATAAAGCTCTTGCTGACAACGTAGCACTGAACAAGTTGCATTTTTGTGGTTATCAGACTTTCAGCAACTTAATTACTCACGGAGAGATGCTGGTATCAGACAAATGTGCTCTGCAATTTCCTTATCCTTTCAGTGCTACAAAGATATTATAACAACAAGGACAAACAGCTAAGTAGTATCCTCCATTCTCTCCACCCAAATATATGTTTTGTATTTAAATGAATATACGCTCCCACTACTAAAGAACATACAGCTGCATCCAGTCTCAAGAGAGGCTACTTTAAATACAAAGCATTTCTACTGCTATATGGCCTTTTGTGCACCATCAAGAGCTTACAATAGAAGTCAAAGCTGAAAAACTTAAGCTGAACATATATATTACACCTTGGATAAGAAGGGTGTGCATAGTTTACACCAACACACATCATGCTAAATGCCTTTTAATCAATGTACATATCTCAGAATGGGAAGGTAGAGACACACAGAGGATCTGCCTCATACCTGGTCAGCATTAGAACTGGGAAATGCATTGAAGCAGTTTTAAGAACCCCCCAACCCAGCCAAGTCCATCATCCACCGTTTTCATCTATTAGGTCATGCTATGGCTTTTTCCTGATTCTTTCTGCCAAGACACATTATGCAATATAAAATGCAAGTTGTTCACCTTCCCTGGCTGAAGCACAGAGGCTGGAAAGTGAACACAGAAGTGGAAAGACTACACTTGAACCTAAAAAGACTCCCATTATAAAAAACAAATAAATAGCAACTAATACTGCAATAAGAACGTAAAATACTTTATTTCTTCAACAGTTTATAAGTTAGCACAGTAGAGTCTTGAAGAAAACTCAAATTAGTCATCAGCAGTGTCCAAGGAAACCAGGACTGTGTACATAATACAGTGTCTTGGGCATAGATACCTAGTTTTTAAAAGCTTAATTTATGGTATGAAATCTAGCTGACATGCCAACAAAAGAGCTAAGATAGTATCTTCTAAAGGACAAATAAAGATTTAGGTTTTGGTCAATCCCTCCCTTCCTACTTTCCCTTTTCCCTAGTCATACAACACTCTTCTGAAGCTTAAAATAAACCCCAAATTTCTATACTAAAGCAAGTATGTGACCACGTTCCTGCTAGCTAGACTGTTTGATATTTTTCAAAGCATCCCTTCCCAGCCTCATGTGTCCTGAAGTAAGGCAGGTCCCAAAGATCAAGCAGTCTCAGAAGAGAAACCTTGAGTGTTTCCTTAAGGCCCAATTCAAAGTTTTTAGCTAAACCAATAGACATATGTTTTTTAGTTTAAGAGCAAAAAGCACACAGCTGACCTGAATTACATTACTAGAAAAGTCAAGGCTTTTAGCAAAATCTCATCTGAGAATGAAATCTTTTTTTCTTTTTTAAAGAGAATGTTATTTACTATCACTGATTATTGTCTAAAAACATGCATTAGCTTCCCTACTGAAAAGGCTGCTGTTTCCCCTTGCTTTGGCTCAACTTTATAGCTACCAGCATAGAAACTGCATATACTATCCTACTAGTCAGAAACAGCAGCTCAAAGAAATATTAGCATAGCACATACAGAAGTATACAGACTGTCAGATTCTACACACTATGAACCTTTCATCCTCCAAGGCCTTTTTAATAAGTTTGGTTTAGCTGATAGTCAGAAATTTTACAAGCAATATTGAAACCTCCCCCTTAACTTGATATATTAAGGCCACCCAGAACAGAGCACAGCCTTCTTACTCTAAGTAGCACAATCTCTATTTTCAGAAGGACAGCTATCTCCTTACAGATAACCATAAAACAGCTTCTCATGACTTTTAAGACTACTCCTGAGATACCTCACATAAAAGTCAGCTATAGAGACAAGCTGTACAAGCTAACACTATATCCTCAGAAACCACTGATTTGCAGCTGCAACCACAAGCAAGCAGTCTTACTAGCCTCAGGCAACTCAAAACTACTACCAGCCTCAGAGCAAACCAGACTTCTCTTTACCTTAAAGAAACCCACAAGTCACTGCTTCCTCACCTGAAGAGTGAGGGGAAAAACAGAACTTTAGAAGAGAAACAGAAATGTCTTTATCATCTACTTACTCCCTCCTTTTTGTTCTCTAGCACCAACTCAGCCCTACACCTGCAGCCCTAAAACCTGACCTATCAGTAGTTCTCATTAGGAGGTTATCAGTACAAACTAGGAGCAGCTGCTAAGGACTAAGACACACCAGATGGTTATTTATGCCAGACCTGTGCCCTGCTTAGTTAATAAAACAAGGTGGAGGAATGCAAAAAGATGAGTGATTCTACTTAGAGCCATTTTGGTTTAATTTTCTTACCTTTAGGGTCTTAAGTTCAAGATAATAGAAATGTTTATGTTTTATCAAATATTGTGGGACATAGTGTGTTTTGGTATAAGAGGGATACATAAATAGTGCATCTCATTAAGAGTTGCACAGTATTCTCACTTTCCTTTGCTCTACAGACTCATTACTTATATCAAAGTAACAAATATATTTAGTCAATGCATAACAGTATAAAAATGAGCACCAGAGTGTTTCCTTATAATTTTTATTTGTTGTTGTTAAATTAGAAAGAGTTGGAATTTAGCTAGCTTGTTTTGAATTTTGGCTATTGAATGAGCTTTTGTTTTTCTCAGTACATTTAAAAACATACTCAACATACTGTATACAAGGTAGGTCTGCAAAATCAGACTTCTATTTAATATGCTGTTATTTAGATGTATGTGTTTGCTTGGGACCAAAATCTGCTTGGATTCTTATCATGCATCTGATTAATTTTCATGCCTTTATTTTTCTTCCTTTTTTTTTTTTTTTTTTTCTTCCAGGAAGATGACCTAATGAATGGACTAACTTTATTTGAATGACTGTTTTTCTGGCAGAAGTATGTGTCCTGGTTTCAGCTGGGGTAGAGCTAATTTTTTCTTCTTAGTAGACAGAATAGTGCTGTGTTTTCAATTCAGTATGGGATGTGATATGAGAAGAATGCTAATAACATACTGATGTTTTCAGTTGCTGCTAAGAAGTCAAGGACTTTTAACTCCCTATGCCTTGCTAGTGTGCAGGTGCCCCAGAAGTAGCATGTCATGCCATGTTTGGGACAGAGATGGGGGTTGGCTGTCAGTGGGGGCTCTCTCTTTTCCCGGATTTCAGTGTGTCCTGGCACATTAGACCCACAGGAATGAATGCAAGGCTCTAGTAGATACCAGTGCACAGTGTACCCTAATGCCCCCAAGTTATAAAGGGGCAAAACCCATCTGTGTTTCTGGGGTGATAGGGGGATCCCCACAGCTCACTGTAGGAGAAGCCAAAGTGAGTTTAACAGGGAATATATGGCAAAAACATCCCTCTGTGACTGGTCCAGAGGTTCCACGTGGTCATGACATAGACTACCTCAGGAGAGGGTGTTTCAAGGACCCAAACAGGTGCTGATAGCCCTTTGGTATAGCTGCCCTGGAGATGGAGGAAACTGAGCAGCTGTCCACCTTGCTCAGTTTCTCAAAGGATCCTTCTGTGGTGGGGTTACTGAGAAGTGAGGGACAGCAAGTGCCAGTTGCTACCACAGTGGTGCACCAGTGACAATATTACACCCAGACTCCCTGCTTCCTTGTGTTGGGTTTGTGTGGGGCAGGGGTTTGGTAGCAGAGGGGCTACAGGGGGGGCTCCTGGGAGAGGCTTCTAGAAGCTCCCCTGGCTACAAGTCAGACCTGCCTCTGGCTGAGCAGATCAGCAACAGTGGAAGTACAGGAGAAGGTGAGTGTCTGTGTGGTGTTTGGCTACTGGCTGAGTTTAAACCATGACAGTAGGAAGTACTTGTATAGGATCTAAAATATCTAGGTAGATGCAGCATGTATTCTGTCTTAAGGAGACCAATCTGTTAGGAGCATATGGTTGAAGTCAATGGGGTATCACTAATGATAATATCTTGTATCACAAGTATCACTGCATTTCAGCAGCACTGCCTCTGTGCTTGGGACACAGCTGTGAGCAAAGGAAAATGCTCTGCAGAATTGTATAGGCTGTTCTGCAAATAGGGAGAAATAGAGAAAAGTGAGGCAAGATAATTTATAAATCAGAATCCCTAATGTGTTTTTTATGTTCTACTTCGTACTGCACTTGCCTTTTTTCTTTAGCACTTTCTAGGTTTAACCATGTATGGAGAGCATTATCCTAGGAGCATTAATTTGATGCGTATGTTAATAATTCACATTGATATATGCTTACTTTGTGGTTTTGGCTGTTCCTCTGAGACTGCTGAATCAGCCTTGTGACATGTGAAATGCAAACAAAGTGGAAACCTTGTGAAAGAAGAGTTTGATTTGTTTTAATTTATTACAGTTAAATGGTATTTCCCAAAAGTATTCACTTACAGTATGTTAATTTTGTTCTTCCAGTGAGTATTTAAAGCACTGCTTCACACTGTGAATGCTGCCTGACCACACACATAACTATGCAAGTAACAGATACTTCAAAAACCATGAAAAACAGAGACTGAAGGTCCCCACAAACAAAATGTGATTACAGGAGTCAGCTCTGCATCACAGCAAGAGACAGCAATTGAAGTTGATGACTACTGCTTTAATTTGTAGGTCATTCATTTAATGATTTAATTTTGGCTCTCAGATACCACTGTACATTTGGAATAGCTCTACTAACTTCAACAGAGTTGCTGTAAGTTTCCATCAGGGTAAATGACAGGAAAGTGTCATTGCCTTGTGCAGTTCATTTTACTCATTGTATCATTTTCCTAGTTATTTATAACTGTGTTCATCTGAGACTGTGGCATAGTACCCATGAAGTTGTACAGGCAGGTCTGTGGCAGCTACAGGAAATGACAGTGAAAAAATTCATCTGTCCCAGAAAATCACACTCTTCCTGCTTACTGCTGCCTTTCTCACACATTAGAGGGGTCTCACTTGCTAGAGAGATCTCACACTTCATTAACTCAGCCTTCAGCTAGTGTCCAACCAGGGGACTACTTCAGAATGATCCCTGGTTGGGGCCATATTACAGTATCAGCTGATGGAGCTGGCAACTACCTGTCTCTCTGCAGAAAATTAATTTCTTAACTCTTTCATTACAATTGAGTCTATTCTTTCTGACGTTCAGCCAGTGAGATGCTTTCTGTCCCCCTGCTGCTGGTCTCTTCCAGCCTGTGGATGAGCAGTCTCCTCTGCCTTGCTTCCCATTCTGGCACTTCATCTCACCCGAAACAAATGTGTCCCTCCAGCTGCTTTGCTCCTGCCTGACCTTATTGTTCATTGGGTTGGTAAGTGATGTCTGCTTAATCCCTGAATCTTCTAATTCTTTCTCTGCCTATATTCCGTTCACTAATTGCCTCCTCAAAATAATTTCTGTCTGGTCAGGCTTTCATTTGTGATGGCCAAGTTACTTCTGTGCTTCCAGAGATCACAGGTGAATGTGGATGTGGGGGCTGCTCTGCTGTGAAAGGGGCAGTATCCTGTGAAACCACCCATTTCTCTGCACACTGAGCATGAAAAGAAGCCCTCAGTTACGAAAAGACTGATTTGTGTTCTTCCCTATGTAGGACTTCAATGAGTTATTCTAGGAGTTCAAATACACATCAGTTCTTTATCCCATCACCTTTAGGTATACAGAGAGAATGGAAAAAAAATCCCTGACTCCCCTGAAATGGAAAAGGAGACTTTTTCCATGGTGTGTAAAACTAGCAGAACCAAATTCTCAGCATGCTTTTCTGAACCAAAGATTTCAATAGGCAAGTGATTGTGTTGTTCAGTATATTTTTGTGCTGCCCAGGATGTTGCTGTTACTCCATATCAGCACTAAATCTGAGTAGAGTTCATGGCTATTAGAGCTAAGTAGGGCCCAGTGAATAAGAGAAACTAAACAGCATATTGGGCGTGAATTTCAACTTTTTATTTTCCTTCATGGGATGATCCTCTTTGAATATGTCAGAAAGGGGCTTGTTCTTTTCTAGCAGGTCCTCTGTTGTTTGCCTAAAGCAAACAGCACATGTAAAAATCATGTGTATGAAGTCATAAATTAGGGATCTAATGTCTATTATGTAAAATATGTTCAATAATGTAATTTGTAGTAGTTTGGACAGACTCTGTGGCAATAATTTTCAAGTGCAGCTATGGTGTGGCAGTGTTGCCATCATACGGTTGATTCCAGAGAATTTGAGTGCCACTTTCATGTGTATTGAAGGGTTTGGATGCTCTCCATGCTGCAATCTCTTCATTATGCTATGTGGAAAAGAAGCATCCACATCCTTACACTCATTTAGTTTACTTGAAGTAGTATTTTTACACTAGCTCAAGTCAATTTCAGCATAATTTGAATGTTTAAACCCTCTTCAGTGGTGGCTTTGTGCAAGCTGGGTTGACCCTACATTGCAGTTGGTGGGGAGAATGTGCATGTTATTAATTACTGCACCTCAGCTGAGACTTCAGAACTTTTTGAACTGCCCTAACAGTTGCAAGCTATTATGTGTTCATACTTTCATGATCTAAGCTAACCTAAAGCAGACCTGACTAAAATGATTTTCAGCACAAATCAATTGCATTAATAAAATTGTCTAAAAGTTATGCTTGAAATGCAAAATACTTGAGGTGATGATTGAGGAGTTACATCCCCCAGCTATGTGCCTGATCCCTCTGTGAAAGATTACTACCCTCACAGCAGAATTGTGTGAAATGTATACTTTTATGAGCTCTCATCCTTTCCAATCCCAGATCATTCACCAGGGATCACTTGGAGCTCCTTAAGAAAATATCTTACTATGTGTTTTCTGGTTGTGGCCAGTGTCCTACACTGTTACAATCTTCTACCAGTAGATGTCAGCTCAGAACTGGTGAAAGTTTATTCTGTTTGTTTCAGGATAATTAAAATATAGTGGTTCTGTGGTTTTGGCCATGACTATATCAGATTGATTGTTCAGAATGTCATAAATTATGATGTCACTATACAGACATTCAATGTACAACCAGTGTGATTTGCACCTCTGACATTTGTAGAGATTCCTTACTGACTAAAAACGTCACTGAAAAACAAAAAAGAAAGAAAAGTCAGTTATTCTGTTAGTTATTAAATTCTAAGGAAAGATTTTTCAACGTCAGATTCAGGCAAACCATTTCAAGCCTTCTGGCTGCTTGTTCAAATACAGAGACACATACAGGTGAGGTATTTACCTCAAGTGCAGTGTGAGTTGAAATGATCTGTATTTTTACATACTCAAAACATCTAGATATAGTGGAATTACGTGTCACAAATAAGATTATTGAAGGTCAGTCTCATTGGTAATGGCTATCTGAAGAACTCTTCCCCTTATTTGCCATCCCCAGCCTTTAGCAGCTGCTGTAACTGCTTGTATGAGGGGGCTTGAAACTGAGTATGTGGATGCTGGTGCTTCAGAGCAGTGGTACTGGTACTGAAGCTGGTAGAAAAGCTGCATACACAAACTCTTCTTCCCAGTCTGGTAAGAGATTTAATGAGCCTGAGATCCTACTCCTAAAAGTCTGTCCTGCAAGGAACCTGCTCTGCCATTTCTGCCTGTGCATTCTGCATCCACTTCATGGAAAACTTGTCCAAGGCCTGTTGATTTTCTCCTCCACTGAACGCTCCACCCTCCACACATGTCAGCAGCAACTCTTGCTATTAGTGTCTACGAGCACATTATGTTAAAGCCAGTTAATACTAGAATTTGTCCTGGGAGAGCCTCTGTTACCAGTGCTGGTTCTAACTTTGTTTCAGGCCAGAGAAGTCTTGGAGAGTATAATAGTTGCTAAAATACCATAATGGAAAAAAGAACTAATATGTGAGGCCAGTGGGAATATTCCACCTCTCTGTGCCAAGAAACCTGTGAAGGGAGCAGAATGCCAGCAAATGGAGAGGCTTAGTAAGTGACCAGCTCAGTCCTCAGAAGTTTGCCCTGTCCAGAAATCCTATAGACAGTTCCTGCTCTTGCTGCAATGAATGCAGCTGGCCAGCAGTGTTTATGAGGGAGGAGAAATGACACTGCAGTGCTGCACTGGATGCAGATGCTGTCAGCGGAGTGTCTTCTCCCCCTTCGTCTTCTTACCCCAGCTATATTCTGCAAATAGATGAGGAAGGATAAGTAGTGTAGGTGTTCAGCCTCATACAGTTCTGCTTGTGCAATAGGACGAGTGCTTTGTAGTCAGAAAGGTTTATCACCATGTCAGTGTGGCAATATGTGGCTTTTGCAGGGGGAGAGGTGTCTAAATACAACTAGAGAATGCAGTGAATGAGGATCCTCACACAGGATAGGTCCTTGCTGAGTCCCACTCATGCAGTTAGCACTGTTCCAACTTGTGCATGTTCTTGGCCATGGGCTGAAGCTGGCAAAGGAGAGCAGAACACTCATGGTGAGACTGCAGCCTGTGTGCTGATGCTTCTGACCCAGCTCCGGGAGCTGCAATGTCTTTAGCTACAAGCAGCAGCTGAGCCTATGGAAAGGCTTCTCTCTGGGGGTGAGAGATGTGGCTAAGTTCTGGACTCTGGTACTTGTCTACAATGAATAATGAGCAGAGTTGGGAAGTGGGTTTTGGTACAACCTTCCTTTAAATTGATGATAAATTCAGTGTTCATTCATAATAATTAAATATATGTGAAGGACTAACCCCTCCACAGGGTGTGTGCAGAACTTTCTGCATCTAATTTTCTGAACCCTGCACTAGGTCTCCAGCATGGAATTTCACTGTGCATATTTTCTTCACAGGAGGGCCAAAATATGTTAAAGTAATCTTTAATTTTTTTATTTTTTTTTTAATTGTTGAGGCTTTGGAGGGGAGAAAGAAGTAAAAGGCCNTGGCTGTATTGCATGTGCAAGGGTTACAAAAAAGGACTGTATGTGCATTGCTGCTGTACCTTTATATTTATCTACATGCCAAGATTAATCCAAGATGCAGTAATGTTTTGCCTTAGAGCAATTGTACCAATGAACCTTAATCCTGATCTTAAGAGACTACTCTCTGTTCCTGTGACAGTTTGTTTATTCTTCACTTCAGGGCCTCTTTTGAGCTAAAACAGCCATTTAGAGCAGATTGTTGTGGACAGCTTTTCTGCCTCTGAGTAACAAAAACTGTGCAACTTGTTTTCATTTCTTCCTATTCCTTTTCCAGGTGATTCCTGAAATCAGAAATCCACTGTAGCATCCATGCAACACTGGAATATTCTAAATGTGGAGCAATGATGTGACTCATTAACAGTGTGACCTTTCAGCATCTTCTATTTCTAAACACTGCTGCTTGTAGGGGACAAATCCCACTGTACTGTGTGTACTTACCATTATGAATACAATGCATACAATATCTCTATTGGAGGAAAAATGTATATCCAGGCATTTTGTATCTTTTCAGTTGTATGTGTAGGTTCTTGTGCTGTGTGAGTGGTAGATGAAATCACAGCCATATTGCAGAAGAATGTTATGTGATGAGGGTTTAGTCCTGTGGTAGGTCTGGACCCCTGTATTTCAGTGGAAGGTATAAGTGCTCTGTATTTCTTCAAGTATTTGATTAATCAAATTAATAATCTTTAAAAGATTTTTTCTTTTTATTTTAAATAATCAGT
>VYZU01005987.1:18468-33383 GCA_013401355.1 Ceyx cyanopectus | reverse complement strand
ATATTTATATATTTAAATACTTATATACTTTAAATAATATTTTAAATACTAAGTATTTTTTAAAATACTGTCATTACTCACAATACCCAGTTTAGCTTACCCTTCTCACTGCAGAGAGGAGAATGGCAGCAGGCACCCCTAACCTCACAGCTTCACTGGGCAATGGCAATGCTTCCTCAGGTGCATCTCAATTCTACAGAAATCAGCTTTTTTTCTGACAGCATCTTTGATTTAAACTGACTTCACTTATGGAAGTTTAAATTTGTTGTATTTACATTTTTAGAAGCCCAAGGTCTCCATTAAAAAAAGAACAAACCCTAAACGATTATAATTTAAATTAAATAAACAGAATCACACTGTAAAAACACCACCTAAAAAACCACCAGTGTTTATTCAGTGAGAACACAAGCAAACATAGGCAAAAAAATAAATAAAAATAAACAAGCAATGATAGAAGGGCATCAGATTTGAATCTGTGTTAGGATTCCCATCCATTATGGTTTATTTTATGTGAAGACAGCAGAATAAGAATTTTCTCTGCAGACATGGAGAAGGAAGAGGGACCTGGAATATTTGCTGCTCCCTCCCTCACTTAGTCCATGTAAGCACCTGAGAGCCCCCATCCCAGAAGCTGATCCCACTTGTCTAAAGCACTGGAACTTTTAAATAGAAATTATAATTATGCCAGCTCCTGAAGGAGTCCTGTTCCCTACCCAAGCAAGGCAGAGGATTTCAGCTGAATCACTAGGCAATTCCCTTTTTTTGTGGTGTTAATGAAGAAAGTATTTCAAGCCATATGCCTAGATAATTCTAACTTTAAAGGAATAATAAAAAAAGCCCTATATAAAATAACCACCTCACTGAAAACAGAAGAATCCCATAAAGAGGTAGCAATTACAAAAACAGAAAAGCACCATTTAACTACAAATGATGCTTGACTCCAGAAAAGAAAGCTGTTAGTCTTCTGTGCTTAATACAGTAGAAAAGCACATGGTATTTCATTACAGCTCAGGTTAAGACACTGCATATGCAGACTGCTAGATATTGCTGTGAAATAGAGAAATATAAAATAAAAATCAGAAACAAAAGGCAAAACACCCATCCCCAACATCCACCCACAAAAAGTAAAGGGATAGAAGAAAGTATATTAAGGACACTAAGATATGTTAATTACCTGCACATTCTTTCTTGAATTATTTATTCATTCAGACATCATGTTTCCTAAGAACTTGGCTTCTGTAGTGTGAGATTCTGCTAGGGAGGTTTTGGGTTGGTTTTTTTTTTGCTTTTTATTTATTTTTTTATTATTTTTAAATATTGTGGTGGTGGAGAGCACACTGTCACAACACAGTTGAGTATCAATCTAAAAATTATAGTCTCCAATCCACTCTACAGACACTCAATGACTTACTGAGAAATACCTATTGAGAAATTAATAAACAGTACTTTGCTTTACATGCAGTAAATTATCAAAGTTGTAATTTGAACTTCAAGTTTTGATTTGATCTGTTTACCAATGTCCTAAATCCAAGGCAAGAATGAAATCTTGAAAGCTGTGCACATCAGGAGAATATAGGTAATAACACTAGAAATAGAGCTAGACAATAAAAGATGCCTGTACAAAAAGTAAAACAAAAGCAAAAAACAAACAAAATCCCAAAACCCCAGAATTATGCTCTTTTTTCCCCTCAATCACAACTATTATTAGCAATTAAAACACCACAGCTCATTCACAATTATATATATATAACCATAAAGTATCTGAAGTGGTGAAAACTGACTCCTCCAAATATTTTTAAGTTCCTTCTCATTTTACAATTTAAAATAAAGATTAAACAGAACAACAGAACTTTAAATAGTCTAACACCACTATCACTTATCAAATGTTGTGTTGATTGCAATGATTTTTTTATCATTGTAATTATTTCCTGATAATTGAATGTAGATTTTACAGCAGCTCTTTTTACTTTGTTCAAAATTTTGCCACTGTGGGATGTAAAGTCAACCATTCTGATGACTTTTCATTTTTCCACAAGCATAACCTTCCAGGCAACTGCAATTGCATAAGGGGAAAAAAAGTGCATTATTATTAAACACTTACATGATTTTCCCATTCTGCAAGCAGAAGGTATTTAATATTAGCTCCCAAATGCTTTGAAGTACTGTAAGAAATTATTTCACTTGTGAGCATTAGAAGAAAACCCAACATAAAATATGATTATCCTATTTGATTTTAAAGCCAGTGTGAATATTTTTTTACTTAAAACTCTTTCATCAGTGAACTTCAGTGTTCAGGACTTTGTCACAAAGAAGGACTATAATAAATAATAACCTATCATTTAGCTCTTTTCTACATCACACATGTTTTTAACTTTTAAAATACATCAGGTATGCTACAATTATGCTAAAACAGAAGTCTCACTAATTTATGTTGATCTGCATACTGGACCTCCTATTTGTTTTATACTAATCCACTCCCAACCCCCACCCCCAAACAAAGCCAAGCCTCTCTAGTGACTTTAGTGACATTATTTTGGCCAAACAGTCCAGAGAGGTTATTTAATGTGCAAAGCCTATTTAGCACAATTTTGCTGCTGCACTTACTCCTGTAAACACAACTGCAGCCAATCAGTTTAACATTTCAAATTAACAGAACAGTTACTGGGGAGTAGCTTCCATTTGTCAACAGATAGAATTATTATAGAAAGTTGGGTGCACTACCTCATTACTCTTGCTTTGGGACAGAGCCAGGCTATCATTTGTCAATTCCTCATCATCTGCATTATTCCTGTTAAGAACTTTACTCTTCTTCTTCTTGGATCCTCCATCACTAGCTGTGCTGCTATTATCTTCTTCATTACCTTCCTCATCGTTGTCATCCTCATCACTGCCACTGCCGTCATCTTCATCATCCTCGTTATCTCCATCGCTCCCCTCTTTCCGCAGGGCATTTTTCCCTCTCTTTTTCTCCGCAGTAGGTCTCCAGTCGTTGTCGTCTTCACTGTCATAGTCATCCATATCATTGAGCTCTTCCATGGACACAAAATCCAGCAAAGGGCGGTTCCTTCGCAAATTCCATTTTTTGGGTTCATTTGTCTGCTCATCAGCCACAGGATCAGGTTCAGCTGCTTTCTCCTTCTTCTTTTTTGGCTTTACCTCTTCATCTTCCTGCTCTTTCTTTTCAGTTTTAATCACCTCTTTGTCTGCTGTTGGCACCTCTTCTTCGGTGGAGCTTTTTGGCTGCTGCTCTTCTACTTTCTCTTCTGCTGGTTCCTCCTCCAAGATATTTTCTTCTGATTCAGTACAGGAACCTTCACCACTGTCCTTTGATGCATCTTCACTCCCATGACCACTTCCTTCAGAATCTGTTGAGCAGATGACATTTTAAAAAAAAAATCTGACACAAATGTACCCCCAAAAATAAAATATCTTGAAGCAAGTTGTTAAACAAAAGAATGATGTTCCTCCCTCATAAGGTATTCCACCTATTTTGTCAGCTGGTGTCCAAAACTGCTATTTCGAGTGGTAAGTTGAGAATCTGTTAAACATCAGTGCACTTTAAGATGGAAAAAAAAGATGGCAGAATTTATTAAATGAACATTAAATGTTCCTTTGAACTGCAGCTCATATTAGTAAGTAGTAGAACAGAATATGTGAAGTCACATCTTAAAGAAAGAGCATCCCAGTTTTTACTTTCTGGAGGTGTTTTCTAAATCTTCAAAATAAAATAGCTATCCAAAAGAACAGTTTTTCAATTACAAATTGAAGAGCTTTACTTAACAGATCTGATAGATAAATACTAACAGACAGATAGATAAATACTAACAGATAGATAAATTACTTTACTAACAGATACTATGGATAATCCCACACCTTAATTTCTAGTACGTTTGTTTTTCTGTGTTTAGGGATCATTTCATTTCCAATGTTATTTCACTTATTAATCCCCCATAAATTATGCCTCACTGCTGTTGCAGCTGAACACTCTACTAACATGGCTAAGAAAAAAACAGTATTATAACAGTTTAATTGTGCTGTTCCATTTCTAAATATTCTTAGACTTCTTAGGAATTTAAGCTTCCACTTCACTTGGGGGGGAATCTTAGCCTGGGTATAGTTTGATCTTGTAACAGCACTCTAGAATGCCAGAAATTATTCTTCTCCATCAATACCCCAGAACTGAGAATAGCCTCTAACTGCTTTATGCCTTGCAAACAACATAAAGCACAGAACAAATTAAGTCAGTTTCATTCTCTCCTTCAATTTCTCTTTGCCTTCTGCCTACATTATGTCTTGTGCTCTCCTGTCTGCACCCATGTACATCAGATACCTGCAGGAAGGGATATCCCTCTGCTTTCTGAATGCAGCCCTGTGATAGGTGCTTTCCTAGAAAGAGCTATTCTCTGATAACCTCTATTTTTGCAGCTGTTCTTCTGTCAGATGCACTTTCCATTAGGAGGAGGCTGTAGTATACAATTTTCTCCTTGAAAGAAATTCTTAAAGAATGGCTCTTTCAAACTGGTAACTGTATCATGTCATTCCCTAGAAGAGAAAAGTCAAGCTGCTCTCAGTGAAAGATGGGGCCAGATACACCATCAAATAGTGAAGAATACAGAGCTCCACTGAGAACAAAGATCAGAGATAACAGTTGTGAGAAAGGCATCATTTATTTCTGTACATCTTTAGCTCTACTGAGTACAGCAGGTGGCAGTCAAATCCAAACAGGATAATTCTGAGAGGAATTCTCTGGGACAGAATATTATGCTCCAGAATCAACACACAGAAAAAAAGTGTAACAGATAAACAAGCAACTACTGATCTCCACATTGTGCATAATCTTGATTAATATTATTAATATGTATCATAAGATGTGATATGCACAAGAATTCAGTGGAAAGCTACTGACATCACTGCAGCAGTTAAAAAAAAAATTAACTTTAAATTTTAAAAGCAGCTTTAAACATGGCACTCTGTGATTACTTGTATTTTTTTACTTACATTCTAAGAATATCCATGTATACAGAGATGAAGTGTTACACTATGTGAGTATGGGACCAATTCTTCAATGTTGTATTTAGCTTAAAAAGCAGCTCTGTAAAAATAAGCAATAAAGCTGCTTTTTAAGTGCTCTGAAGGATAAGGTAGTTAAAGAAATAATTGGGAAGTGCCATATTTACAACATTGGAAGACAGATGGAATTGGTTACCCCATCACCTGAATTCACATTTCTCAGTGTCCCTGGTTTTGACATTATCCAACTTTTACTTGTCTGGGATGAAAACTGCAATCCTAAATATTCATAAAATTGGATTCTAGTAAATTATTCAATAGTGAGTTAGAATATATCTTTTTTCCATTAAACACCCAAGAGTTTCACAACTTTAAGAGGGAAGTGACATCTGTGAGACAGCTGAACATGTGTTTTGGACATGCTAAGTCTAACTCCATCAAGCACTGTTACAAGTTTATGCTCAAACAACACTTGAAATATTCCAACTTCACATCTAGACTCTGAGAAGTGGCTGAGATGCCAACACCATCCCACCAAGCTGGAGACCATCAAGCACAGAAACCTTCTCCATGTGGCAGTAAATACATAAGAGATGGACATAACACACAACAGAAAAAAAAAAAAAGGAAATGAAAGAGAAAATAAGTGTACAGGAGACCCAGAAAATCCTGTTCAAGGCTGACTAAGCAGAACAACACTGCTGAGTAAAGGTTCCATAAGGGACAGAGACTGGAAAGAAGAGGCACAAAGAATCACTGCAAGGGGAGAATAAAGGGAAATAATGTCATCCCTGCCCAGACACACTGGATTGAAAGCCTAGATTTCTGTTACATCACTCCTCTGGGAATTCCACTCTGAGGGACTACACACCACAGTTGCAAAATCAAGCCTTGAAATGATTGGAACAATTAATATTGTGCAATTATGTTAATTAATATTTCACTGTTCACCATTTTCTCTTACCTTCACTGTCTACAGAAACACCCTACAGCTATTCTGTTGCATATTGTTTATTCTAAAAAATAAATTTCTTTCTTCCTTCATCAATGTTTCAGTAGTGTTTATCACTACATTGTTTTGGTCCTTCACAAACATTTCTTTATATTACAATATCCTGGACAAAAAAAAGCAAAAGTGGAAATCTCCATTGTGCTAAGAGGAAACAAATTACAGAAAGATAAAAATATTTTCAACTTATTTCTAGATCAAGACACAGTTTTTTCAGAATAACTAATATATGCATTTCTATGGATCATTACAAGTTTGAAACAGAGCTCCTACTAACCTCAACTCAATAACAGTACATAATATTGATGTAAGTCAGACACCAAACACCAAAAAAACCCCAAATATTGACAAACATCTCTAAAAATTGGAGTCCATGAGATTTGTAGCAGAGGTGGTGACAGAAACTAGTTCCAAGCAGCATTCAGCTTCTCTTCTTTACTACACTGAAGACAGAAAGCAGTCTTGAAATTCACACATCATTCTTGTTCAAGGAACATACTGTATTTCTCTGCATTATTTCAGTATTTAAGCTACCAAAACTGACTGACCTGAAAGATGAAAGTGGGAACTCTGCTTTGGAATCTTGATAGGAATTACTCAACAACTATACATTCATTTCTGACATCACTGTATCTTCAGCTGCTCTCATTAAAGAAAATAAAATCAAACTACACTCTAATTTAAAATCAAAATGTAAATAACTGATCTATATTGTGAAATATAATTAAAAAACCTCAGTTATGTTAGAGTACCATCTAATTTGTACACTCAAGACTCCAAAGGGACAGGTTTATTTGCTTGACCCTACATAAGATTACACATGACACTCTTACTTAGGGAACAAATTTGTCAAGATGTTTATAAAATCCAGAAAAATACAGTACTTTATGGCATTATTATGTTCTATTAGGTAGAAACAAAGAAGCCATTAAAAATTTACTTCAGTCAATATTAACATAATGAAAAGCCCACAGGCCTGAAAGCCATTTACATTTAGTAAATTTACAGAGTATAACAGTTCCAAAATCAGTTTCCCTCAAGAGATGTCAGAGCAATGAGATTTTCAAGTGGAAAAGGCAGTAATCACTTGTTGGTGTGACCTAAATCCAAAAGGCCTCCTATTAATTTTTTTTTTGGTTGGGTTTTTTTTGGTGGAGATGGAGGTTAGGTGGTTATAAATATTTTCTGTAGTGAAAAAACCCTAACAAAGCATCAGGACTCTGAATAAAAAAATAATAATCTGAAATGCTGCTTTCTTCCTGAAAGTACCTAATACCAAGTTCTTAAATCCTTACTGCAGCTCATATTCCCAGAAATCTGACAGAACAGTGAAGATCTGTAAAAGCTTAACTGGTCAGGGCTCAGTCTCCCTAGACTTGTACAATATTGCCTATTTAGTGTATTTCACTTAGCATCCTAAAGCTCATACATATGGATGCAACATCATCAATGGCAAGTAAACAACTGCAGAATTAATTTATTTCCATATTGAAATAGTCCTTTGACTTTAAAAAAAATGAAACTAATTTGAAAATTTAAGCTGAAAGTGAATTTCTGATTCAAAGAAAGAATGCAGAGCTGTAGAATGACCATACTTACAGGATTTTCCCCAGTGCATGAGTTTAACTTATGGTCACTTTCCATGTAGAAAGGTTGTTTCTTCTGTCACCTTTATTTCCCTTTGTAAGTAAACTATGCAATGAAATTCTGAATTCAAATATATGCTAAATACTGATTTGCAACAGGCTGAGCATGAGGAGACCTCTATGGTAATTGAAAGAGGAAAAAGAGGAACAACCCTGACAGCACTAGAAAAATACACATTATGCTTCAAAGGCTGAATCCACATTGGGGAAAAAAAATAAAATAAAAATATGGGTTTTTTTTATTGGCAACAATCCAGAATTTGTCTAGTAGGGTTGCTTGTGCATGTACACACATATTCTTTATACATGTGACTCTGAAATTACCCACTTTATATATGTGTGTGTATAAACCATTCTTTATTTCAGCATTTCAATCCGAATTTAAATGGACCAGGCACAATCAAATTTAAGGTTCTGTTACACCAGTTTCATTTTAATTCAGCACAGATGTTCCATTTCAAATATCCTGCAACTAATCATTTAACTTGTATAACACAAAGGAACTAGCAAATCAGCTTGACAAATAACAGTGCCCTTAGTCAAATAAAGGATCAAAAACCCCCAAGATTGAAAAAAATAAATAAATAAATTAAACAAGCCCCTCAAAACCTCAGCATGAAATTGTCAAGATGACATCATTTTTACTCTCTTCAGTCATTGCTGCCTGCTTCTTGCTTCTACTAGACCAACCAAGGGAAAAATGTCTCAGTGAGGGGGGAAGGACACAGTGAAGGAGCATTAGGACATATCTTGAAACCAGTGCTGGAGAAATTATTATTAAGCATTTTTCAAATCCATTAATAAGGAGGAGCTTGCCAGATGTTAAAAAATCCTTTAAAGGGGATGGGGAATATTTTTCCATGACATGGAAATATTTTTACATTGACATGGTAACATAGACCAGTGTCCCCAGTGCACAAATAAAGAGATTTGACAAGCTGTCATAATGCTTCCCTTGCATCTTACACATTCTGCACCTTTATTTCCCTGATGTCCCCCCCAGAACAACGTGCAGTTTATTCACAAACATGGTTCTGTCCCTTCATTCCCTCCCCTCCAATATACCTGAATTTATTATTTTCATTTTGGCATCTTCTTTACTTTCAGTTTCTGAGGATGCTCACTGCAGATATAGGAATCTGCACACATNAAGAGTCTTTTGCCAGAGCCTCTGCACTGAGTATCATTTTCTTCCATTGGCAAGATATTTTCATTCAGTAGATCAAATCCTTTCTCTTCAGTCTGCTTGTCACTCAGATGAGTAGAGTTGGCCAGTCTGGAACTCAGATCGGGATCTGGTCCTGTTAGTTTGTGGTATCTTTCTCTGTAAATTTTGTCTTCTGTACTTTAGGCTGCATGAAGTGGTAGCATCTGACATTTTAAGCCAATCTCTTTGGAATATCTCTAAATTTAACACTGTCTTATTTGTTAGTTTGGTTTATCTTTACTATCATCTACCATGAAGTTGAAAGCTCCACATCCTTTCAGAAAACAAACGTGCCTGACAGTAGTCATCATACAGAAAAGCTAGAGCAAACCATGTTTTGGTGGATTTTCTGTTAGGAATCATAATAACGTGGAGTTAAAAGGGAGAAAATAGGTGCTTTGGAGCATAGATCGTAAAATACTAATTTCAGTGACACAGTGGTGGACTGAGTAAATATAGAAAGGATTTATTATGAAGTTCTTTAGTGTTGTTGTCACCAACAGCAAATTGCTGGGCAACATTATAATGCCAAAATCCAGGAAATAGCACAAACATTGAACTGCTGTATTTTCAATGACAATAATGAGAGAAGTTTTGGTATTGGTTGGTATCCCTACAAAAGGCACATGTTGGCATATTCAGGAATGTAAATGATAGATCTGCTGCTTGAAGTTTTTAATTATTTAATCAAACCCAGACTGCAGAACCTGGAGGGACATCATGTATCCTTAAAAGAGAAGAAAGGAAGAGAGAAAGAAAAGAAAGTCATACTTTGCAAATGACAGAATGTATCAGTCCCTTGGGTGTGCCTATCATGTATCTGTGACTGCTACAGAATTTGTGGGTGATCTTTTCTGCTCTCTACATTACCATATATTTATGTAACCCTGCAGAAAACAAATTGCTGACAATCTCTTTTATGTACTGATGGAAGTCAGGGCAATTATCTCTGTTTCCTTTCATGGAAGAAAGAAAATCTACAGATCAGGAAAGGAAACCATTCATTTGATGAACTATTTCTACACTACTGTACACACACACGCACACACACACACCACCTCCCCTCTTCTCTCCTGCAGACACGCACAGAGCTACAAACCCTCTCACTTCTAGACATGCAGAGAGGGATGTTATTTTCAGCTCACATTTCATGTTTATATTATTATTACGGAATTTCAAGATGACTTATTTTGTTTCATTTTTTCTGAGGAGAAAAAGAAGGAGATAATGAACATTCCATTTTCAGAAATAAATCTCTTGGCACTGTATGTTCTGATTTGCAACAGGCTGAGCATGAGGAGACCTCTATGGTAATTGAAAGAGGAAAAAGAGGAACAACCCTGACAGCACTAGAAAAATACACATTATGCTTCAAAGGCTGAATCCACATTGGGGAAAAAAAATAAAATAAAAATATGGGTTTTTTTTATTGGCAACAATCCAGAATTTGTCTAGTAGGGTTGCTTGTGCATGTACACACATATTCTTTATACATGTGACTCTGAAATTACCCACTTTATATATGTGTGTGTATAAACCATTCTTTATTTCAGCATTTCAATCCGAATTTAAATGGACCAGGCACAATCAAATTTAAGGTTCTGTTACACCAGTTTCATTTTAATTCAGCACAGATGTTCCATTTCAAATATCCTGCAACTAATCATTTAACTTGTATAACACAAAGGAACTAGCAAATCAGCTTGACAAATAACAGTGCCCTTAGTCAAATAAAGGATCAAAAACCCCCAAGATTGAAAAAAATAAATAAATAAATTAAACAAGCCCCTCAAAACCTCAGCATGAAATTGTCAAGATGACATCATTTTTACTCTCTTCAGTCATTGCTGCCTGCTTCTTGCTTCTACTAGACCAACCAAGGGAAAAATGTCTCAGTGAGGGGGGAAGGACACAGTGAAGGAGCATTAGGACATATCTTGAAACCAGTGCTGGAGAAATTATTATTAAGCATTTTTCAAATCCATTAATAAGGAGGAGCTTGCCAGATGTTAAAAAATCCTTTAAAGGGGATGGGGAATATTTTTCCATGACATGGAAATATTTTTACATTGACATGGTAACATAGACCAGTGTCCCCAGTGCACAAATAAAGAGATTTGACAAGCTGTCATAATGCTTCCCTTGCATCTTACACATTCTGCACCTTTATTTCCCTGATGTCCCCCCCAGAACAACGTGCAGTTTATTCACAAACATGGTTCTGTCCCTTCATTCCCTCCCCTCCAATATACCTGAATTTATTATTTTCATTTTGGCATCTTCTTTACTTTCAGTTTCTGAGGATGCTCACTGCAGATATAGGAATCTGCACACATTGAAAAGACTAGAAATGAACATTCTAAGGCAAAGCCTTCCTCCTTCTAGTATGAAATGCAGACACCTTTCTGCAGAGCTGTCTGAATGGACACTGTCTACTGTAAAAAAAACCAACCCAGATTATCTTTCTGATTAAAAAAAAAATGAATTTCAATACTAAATTCGGTTAATGTTTCAAAAAAATATCTCTAGATTGAAGAAATAAAAGGCAACAGAAGCTACTCAAATTATTCTGCCAAAACCAGCTTAATAGTTATGAGTTTTCTGATGAGAAAAAAATAATTGCACCTGTAGTATTGCATGGATATTTTATTTAATCAGTTATTTGTTATCTGCAGCCTAAGAACTCTCAGTTATCCTATCAAGTCACTGAACTTCAAGTGGCTCCAAGTCCCAACAGTTCACTAACAGCATTCTGTGTCCCACATGCTATTAAATGAGCAACCATTAAAGAAAAAATTAATCATTCTGAAGCAAGGAGCTGAGGAAGCATATTTACCTGAAGCATCTCCAACTTTAAAATCACTGTCATCAGAGCTATCATAATCTAAAGCTTCCAGCAGCGAAGCTGCCAAAGGCTTCACTTGTCTCCTCTTCGAGCTGCGGTCCACTGCAGAAAAAAACCAAACAACACGTTATTAGCACTAGGTACTGGGTGGCAACGAAAATTCAGCATCATTAAAGGCATTTAAAATACAGAGAAAGCGGAATGGCCGTGAGAGGCAGCGGCAGCCTCCAACACAACGCCCGAGCAGCGGCAGATGCAGCCGGCAACGGGGTCCCGGAGACGCTCATTCCCACAGGTGAGGGAGAGGGAGGGAGGGAGGGAGAGCGGGAGGGAGGGAGGAGGGGAGCGGCGGCAGACATACCGCTGAGGGTTCATACCCACAGCCGGGAGCTGCCCGCCCGGCGGAGCCCCGCTGCTGCCTTCAGGCGCCGGGAAACGCCACCGCGCCAGCTGCGGATCGCGGACTGCCCGCAGCCCCGCACACCCGCAGGAGCCCCGGGCGGGGCTGGGCAGACACCGGGGTTGCCCGAAACCCCCGGAGCCACAAGCAGCGCCTCGACGCGATGCACCAACGCCGAGAAGCACCGGGCAAAGGCAGCCGGGGCCGCAGAGCGCCCGAGGGACGGCGCTGAGCTGAGCCCGCCCCGAGGCGGGGGAGCTTCGCGGGCAACGCCGGGCATCCCCCCTCGGAACAGCAGCGGGAAGAGCTGCTGAGGATCACTTACTAAAGCCTGCGCGGGTGAGCGGCGGGCGGGCGGGGGCCTGGGGTGCAGCGCCGCCGAGCCCCGGGCCCCTTCCCCAGACAATGGACACGACAGCGACCCGGATGCAGACCCGCGCCCGCCAGCCCGGGGCGGCCGGTCCCGCTGCTGCGCCTGCGCATTTGGCCCCGCCGCGCAGGCGCGCTGGAGAATCGACCTGCCCTCCGCCCACCGCTGCCTGCCGCTGCTGGGGCGACGGCGTGAGGAGCTCCGGCCAGCGCTGCGGGGATGCGGGTACTGCCAGGAGTGGGGAGCGCGTAGCACAAAGTCTCCGTGCAGACCCATTCGTTGTCAGGGGGATGGATGTGCAGGATGTCCTTGGTCAGGAAAATAGCTCAAAAAACAGGCTGGTACTTGCTCTGTTCCCCCGTGTGGAAATGTAGCAGCATAAAAGGGCTTTATTTATACATTATTTGTAGAGTTGAGCTCCTTGTGGGTTTACATTGCATTGTCAAGCTCATTCTTGCCCTCTTGAAAAATTGCAAGCCTTTGCATTTGTAAAAAAAACCAAACAAAGAGAACAAAATAAAAATATAAAAGTGAAAATAATAATAAAAAGTTTAAATATATTAAAGAATAATGTATATATAAAAACACCAGGGATTTTTGTCTGACCACATGAGGAATCTGTGTCTTCAATCATCTTTTTTAGCCTTCCCTTTTCCACTCTCTCCAGATGAATATTCATTCTTATTTCTAAAATAGTGTGCACAAGTTCTTTTTTTTTTCTTTTATCTTCTGAAGTTGGTTTGAATACTTGTCCCACATTTCTCAATGGAGAAAAACAAAATCACAACATGAAAAGAACTGTGAAGTACTTAAAATCTGCTCCTTGTTTCTACAAACATAAGGCTTACCAACAAATCCTCCAAATTTAGTAAACAAAACTTACAGCACAGAAAAGCATGAAAATTACCAGTTTATCTTTTGAACATCATTCTTTGGAGATATCTGTTAGTGAAAAAATCTGTTGATGCTAACCTTTAGTAGAGTCAGGCTATTTCAAAGAAGGGGAAAAGAAGGGAGAATTCATGCTTCAAACAAAACAAAACAAAACCTTCAGTGACAATTATTTCTGATCTCCCTTTGGCCTTAGCCAATCTCAGCACATAATCAAGGATATTGAAATGTTCAGTTGCCTTTTTGGTTAAAGAAATGCTGTATTTCTGTCACACTGCTGGAGCAGGGTGCTGTACTGACATTGCTATATCCATTAAATAAATTGTATGATCTGTGTAAGTACTACCCTCGTACACAAAATTATCTTCAACAGTCATTTTAGAGCAAAATTATGAAGAGATTAAATAGTGCATCTAGTGTGAAAATGTCATGGCAGCTCCATCACTAACACAATGACTAAAAAATGCCTAGAAATATTTCAGTGTATCAGGTCATGTCAAGCACGTCAGGTCTTTCAATTATCTCAGCATTGCAGTGGCTCTCTTCAGGTGGAGCTTTCAGTGTGTTGCAAGAGCAGGTGTCTGGATCTCCATTTCAGTGCTGCTCTTCAACTGCTGGAGAAAAAGGAGAAAATAATATATCCTGGCTGTACTTTACCCTAAGGAAAAAAAATAATCTTTCTTTTGGTTCTGTAAAGACCATTTTAGGAGTTACACAATAGCAAGTCAGAGCAGAATATAGTCACATTCACATAAATTACCTTAAAAATACCATTCTTACTTTAAAGAAAGTGTTGTGTTTTCAAAGAAAGAAATACTATAATACAGCATTTCCTCACCTAGGGAATTAACTCAAGTGTGTTTTAACTCATCCATCATCTGTGAATTGAGAAATAATAGTATGAAATCTTGTTGGGCTTTTTTTCTCCTGTCAGTGTGCAGACAGTTAAAGCCATGACCTACCTGTCAATCCAAACAGAAAACTCTTTTTTTGTCCATCAAAACATCACCATCTGTAGTAGGGAGACTGACCTCTTCAAGTATCATTCCAAAGAGAAGTGTTCCAGCTTTCACTCTTTAACTGTGCCATTACAGCAAGCACCTCTCTCAGTGATCTCTGCTCTTTTATCTAGTAAAATAGTGAAGAGAAAAATGGTAAAATATCAAGAGAAAAAGACTGAATCAGGTGTCCTTGCTGTTTCAAATTACAAAGGGAGGAAATTCAGTATCAATAGTCTCTGAACAATAAGACTTTGAAATAATAAACTGCAGACTGCTACAAGGTCTAATGCAGTCAAATTCTGCCAGGGAATGTTCCATGTTAAAATTAAATATGTTCCATGTTAATATTAAAATGTTAATATTTAGATATTTCTTTCACTCTGCCTAAGTCCACTAATTATTGTTTGGGTTTTATTTAGTATTTCACAGCACACATGTTGTAAAAGAGGCCAGGAAAAGTAAAAAGAAAAACAACAAAACAAACAGTATTTATCTTCAACAGAAGAGCTTTCTGAATTAAATCCTTATAAGATTAC
>VYZU01005986.1:0-18164 GCA_013401355.1 Ceyx cyanopectus | reverse complement strand
GCCCAAAATAGCCCAGGCCTCCAGCAGCCAAAAAGCTTCCAAGGGGGAATTTTAAAGTGCTGGGAATTTGGCCTCTCAGCCTGTGCTTTGGACTCCTCTGCTGTTGTAATGTCCCAGGCAGGGAAAGGCAGACCCTGAACACAGCCCTGATCCTGATGTCCAGGAAACAGCATCTCAATCAGCATCTCTTCTCTCCTGGGTCACTCCAAGACCCAGCACCTGTTTTCAACCCAGTCTTTCCTATCAGAATAAACACTCCTGCCTTGAAAGGACACTGGTGATGGACAGCACTTCTCCCATGGGGTATGCTTCGGGGTTGTGGTGACCCAGCATCCCTCAAGAGCCCTTCACTTTGCTGCATCCCTGGCTCAGAAGTCCCGAGATGAGGCCACCTTGCAGTGCCAACCCTGCTGCTGGTGAGGCCAGAGTTTGGGTATCTGTAATAGGAATGTAATAAGGATGAATGAGTTTGAGTGGTCCCATTGCCCACAGCGGGGGCAGTTGAAAACAGGTCTTTTCTGTCTCTGGAAAGGACAGCAGATTCCTGCACTAGCCAGATGGGATTTGAGTCACGCCGTGAAGAAAATTATCTCTCTGTGGCACATGGCTGCAGGGAAAATGTGTTGCTTCATTGCTCCAGCTCCACGGTTTGTTCACCCATAGAGATCTCCTGACCAGTTTTTCCATATGTCAGCATCTTCTCAACACCTCAGAGCAAGGGCATCGTGTGGCAGATGCTCCACAGAGGAGGAGACACCTTGTCAAGCAGCAACAGCTCTGCTCCAGCTCCTTAGGGTGGCTCGAGGTTGCTCTGTCCTGTCTCTTGGGGATGTAACCCAGCACATTGTTTGGCTTCCAGAATCCACAGGCAGGCCTTTGGAAACCTCCTGTGCCCCTGGTCTGTCCCTGAACAACCCAAATGGCCTCTCTGGTGCAGGACACCAAGAGAGAATAAACCAAGTGGTCTGGGCACATGCAGGAGGTCATAGAAGACATGTCAGCTTTTCAAAACAGATCCCGTGATGGATACAGGAACGTCTATTTTAGGATTTATAGGGGGCATTTTGCCTTGCCAGGAGATGGAGAATAGAGGACCCGGGTACCATCTGCCCAGGGGACTGGTGAATCATCCTATTTTCCAGTTAACCACACTTGTTTGCTTTGGGAGATCTCCAAGTTAAGGGGGAAGAAAAAGAAAACCCAGCCCATGGATCTTTTCCCACACAATAAGAAAAATACCTCTTCTCTTTCTCTCTGTCTTTTTTTTTTTTTTTTTTTTTTACAAAAGCCACTGTCGACTCTGCTTTTACTTAGCAGTGGGCTGGATAAAAATAGACAGTGAAGTAATGATGCCTTCAGAAGGAGAACCAGGTATGGCCTGGGGAGAGAGTGTGAGTGAAGTCAGGCTTGAGGGAGAGGGACAAAAAACCAACATGATGGGGGCAGGCAGGGGCTTTGTCCCAGGACCAGAGCTGCTTATCCTAGTGCTTTGTGATTTCCCCGGCATGTTGCTGGGGGAGGCAGGAGGTTCTTTGGTGGACTCATCAGAGTTCAAGCTGTTGTTCACGTGGTGTGGATGGGGCTGTGGCCCAGGAAACACCAGGAGATTGGCTCTTTGTAAAGCTGCAGCACTGAGAGATCGAGTCAAGCAGGATGGAAAGGGTAGTGACAGGCAAGGGAAGCAGAGGGGTTGTACCTTCTCCAGGATCATATTGCTGCTGCCTCCTCTCTTAGTTTTCTGCTCAGATCTGGCTTTTATTCCTGTTTTATCACCATGCCAAGCAATCAGCACCCTGCGCTGTTTTCAGGAGTGTGTCTGTGAGGGACTTGATGATATCTCTTGCTCAGGGCAGGAGCCCTAGAAGCCATTTGGCTATCTGGAGCATAAAGAGGTGCAGCTGATGCCCACATCTCAGTTCTACTGGTAGGAGGGTCCTATGGCAAAGCCTTCATAGGGCTCTTCATGCAGGGTTGGGTCATGTCCTAAGCTTGGCCAGGCTCTGTGCTGGGGTAGCTGCAGGTGAAGATCCCCTGGAACAGTCTCTGCTGTATTTTTACAACACAGGAGAAATCAGGGTCGTGAGGGCAACTATACCATCCTCCAAGGGTACGTGAGAGCCCAGCATATACCAGGGAAACGGTGACTTCCCCCTGCAAGACTGGCTTGTGTCAGGTATGTCCTAGTTGAGTGCTGAAAAAGACCCCATATTGCTGATCCTCCCCAGCCCTCGTTGCAATGGGACTTTGTGGTGTTCCCTTGGTCACCACACAGCTCTAGCTCTGTTTTTGTCATAGCCACAGCTAGTACATTGACTTAGGTCACAGATGAAATGAGTTTGGCAGGCATCAGCACGCCCTTCCATTACTTTTTCTTTCCATGCTTGGAAACACCATGGTAGCTGCAAGGAGATGCCAATTTTACATACCAAATGGATGCTGTACTCTAGGGATGATGTGCCCTGTCAGAAAAGGGGGACATTAAGCTTTAGACTTTTAATTTTCAGGATTCAGTGTGAGGGGGTATTTGCCCTTTTACTTAAATAAAAACTTTCAAGGAAAAAAATAATCCAAATGGAAACTTTAGCCTCACCCAAGGAAGGAGCTTTCTATCAACAAGAAAATTCACATGGTGGGGAAAAAAAACTTCACATCCTTTTCTGCGCAGCAGTGAGTGCTTCCACCTGCTCCTGGACTGAGCCACGGTTTCTCTGCAGCAGGAGGCTGGGGAGGCGTGAGGGGAGTATCTGCATTTCTCCCCCACCAGTCACTGGAACAAGCATTATCACTGGAACAACGGGCTCAGACCAGCCTGCCTTGCCAGAGCCACTTCACTGTGGCTCTCGATCCCAGATTTATTTTTGTCCCGGCTTGGAGTGGGTTGCGGAGATCAGGTGACAGCGCCAGCGGAGCGCTTGGCATTGACCGTCCTACTGCCATGTGTGCACATGTCCGCGGGAGTCACGAGCAGGCAGGGATGATGTAGTAGTGGTAGGACTAGAGGGAATGGGTCAAAACTAGAGGTGGGTAGATTCAGATTAAATACTAGGAATTAGTTCTTCACCATGAGGGTGGTGAGACACTGGAACAGGTGCCCAGAGAGGTGGTGGAAGCCCCATCCCTGGAGTTTTTAAATGGCAAGCTGGATGGGGCTCTGAGCAACCTAATCTAGTGGGAGGTGTCCCATGACAGAAAGGGTTTGAACTAGATGATCATTAAGGTTCCTTCCAACCCTGGCAATTCTATGACGGAAGGGGCTTGTCAGTCGGGGAAGCCATGCTCTCATCACTGTCTTCTTTCCTCTTCACTGAGGCCACTCTGGTGCCCAATTCATGGAGGAAGAGATGTTCCCTCGGCAGTGTGGAGACCACTCATGCTCCTACTTACCTGATTCATAGCTTTGCAACTCAATCTGGGGAAACCAAACGAGTATCTGTGCTTTGGCATTGGGATTAGGACCTGGAAACCAGTTTCTGATTAAATCAAGTCATGGGCAGTAAGGGAGGTGACTAAGGAGATATGCAAATGACTAACAGAGCTGAGGAAGAACAACTTCACAAGGACCAGTGCAATGTCTCCATCTCTGAGCTTGCCTTCTTTTTGGTTTCCATATGGGTTGTGTTTGAGGAGTGACTAGAGAACCCAGCTCATTCCCAGTGACCCCACGCTTTCCAGAAGAGCAGGGAGCCTGGCAGATATAGCTGAGGTAGCTGTTGTGTTGGCAAGTTTGGCAAGGTAACCACATCTCATTGAGAAAATATCACTGAATCTTGGACACAATGATAAATATTGAGGGTTCCTAGGGCACATCAAGGAAACCTGAGATTCTTGGTGACTCCTGAAAGTACCAGGACACAGGGGTTTAGGGAAGAAGCTGGGTTCACAGTCCTGCCCAGTCTGAGGGGTGCTGGGATGGGCTTTCCCTCCAGCTCCCTCTAGGTTCCATCAGGACATGGTCTATTCCTAGTGCACAGTTGTCAGCTGCACCAAGCAGACCAGGCTCACAAGCCATTGAGAGATGAACCTCCAAACCTTTGCCAGAAATAAACCCAAAATTTAAGTTATGCCAGCCCTGGACCATGACAGGTTAAAAGACTTGATGTGAAGATGAACTAAATCTAGACTGACCACAGTCCTGAGCAGGGATCCCCCTGACCCCTATATATCCTCTTTCAGAAGGACCCAATGAAGCTGCTACAGCAAGAAACCAACCTCGGCCTGTGACATCAGCAATGCTCTTAGTGAAAACATCCCCCAGCAGTATGGCTTGGGCTTAGTTCTCCAGGGTGACACAAAGGTACTCACAGGGATTCAGGGACACTCCACCAGCTGCCAGCATCCTTGGCCGCACAGAGACACCTTGAGCAGAAAGAATCCATCTTAGCTTCATCCTCAGCTTCAGCAGAGCTCCTTTTTGGAGGTGAGTGTGGCAAATTCACCTCCTGCTTTCTCCATCATCTGAAAACAATCTGCATCACTGGAGGTTTTTATTTCCCAGGGGTCTGTGGAGAGAGAGGAGCCTGGAGTTAATCAAAGCCTGGAGAACACACAGGAGCAGCCATGACTGGAGGAAGCTCACAGGCTTCTGTGCTGGAGGGGAGGCAGTGCTGCACTGGGGTCTGGGGAGATGGGGCATGCAGAGTTGGTGATCTGTTCAGTGAGTGGCACAGGGGAACTAGACATTATTTTTTCATGTGGAGGATGAGGAGAGGGACCAGGCTGCTGTGCCACAGCTGGGAGGCCCAGGCAGTGCTAGAGGCATGTGCAGCATTACTTGATGTGCACAAGGAGCCCAGGGCCCTGTCCTGTGACTCCATGCATGAGTCCAGCCTGATCTCAAAGGCAGCTAAGTGCTATGTGGCAGAGGCTGGGGACTACACTGGCCCCCAGGATGTTCAGGATGTGGTCTGTGAGCAGCACACTGCAAAAGTCACCCTCTGTGGGTCAGGCCATCCTGCAAAGACTCCCCTTTTATATAAGCCCCAGCACATGATGTGGGAGTGGAAGGAGCCTACCCTGTCTCAGCGGGTCACTTCAGGCTTGGCTGAACTTCTTTCCTCTCAAGGGGCTGTTTGCCAGCATCTCGGAAACAGCACCGGAGGGATCTGCAGCCCAGGCACAGTACTGTCCATCAAGGACCTGCTCACTGCAGCTTAGAGCAGCAAATCCCTCTTGCAGCAGGAGGATGAGGACAGTGTAGGAGGAGCTCCTTCTGCTAGCTCAGTGCCATCCTCATGAGCAGCAGGCAGCAGTACCTGCTTCTGCCTCAGGAACTCCTGACAGTTCTCATGTGCAGCAGGGACATGGTAACAATCCCAGCCCCACCTGCTGCACCCTGTGGTTTCTGTGGCTTGTTATCATGTGTATAACAGATGATTAAAGTTGATGCTGGGTCTCCAGGGAATGCTTTATGGCTTGTGGTGTATGGAAATCTATGGACCCCTCTGAGAACTGTTGCACTGAGTCTAATGCAGCTCCAAGGCACTGACTGCTGGTGTCTCTCAGCTGTGTTTCCTTGGATCACCGTGCTTGGATATCTCTGATGTTGAGATCAAAGAGCCTGTGTTCATCCACAGGACTGGGAACACCCAACAGAAGGGATGCAGGCATGAAGTACCATCCTCTTGGGCACTCTCAATGTAACCCTTACATCACTGTGGGGAGAAAGGACTCAAATGCACACCAAAGTAAAATTGTAGGTAGTACCCATCAAACTTCCAGCGGGAAAGATGATTGGGCTGCTCTGCTGGATGAAACTCTATGGACATTTTGCCCACAGGAGCTGGGTGTGTTGTAAGTGAGGTGTGTCCAGCAGGACTTGTACTAAGGGCCCAGTACCAGTAGGTGTACTCCTGTCACTGGACAGGCAACATGTCTTACTGGGCTGTTTAGGGAAAGTGTCAGGGACCTTGCACCTGAACACTGTAAAGCAGCCAATGCGTTTCCTCTCATTCCATTGGTGTTCCACTAATTGCAACTCTATCTAATTAGAGAATTAAAAGTCAGTGATATCGCTTTGATAGCTGCAAGTCATGTACCTCAGGTGAGCCTCAGGCAGAGGCTGGGTGGTGGGGAAGGATGGGGTCATCCCTGGAGCCTGGCATGCTCGCTGCCAAACCACAGTCAGGTACCACAGAGGAACCAAACATCCAGGGGAGACCTCAAAAGGAGTAATAAGATCAGAGCCAACCTTGCCAGAGACCCAAGGCAGATGGGGAGTGCTCTGGACTCAAAGTTGTTGCCCTGAGCTGTTGTGAAATGTTCTGTGCCAGCTTCAAAGTCACTTCCCAGGTATCAATGTTGAGTATCCGCCAACCACACGGCTCTGGGAGTTGGGGTTCTGCAGCAGAGGTAGCAAATCCCATGACAAACTGGTGTAAGCTGGCAACACTCCGCCTCTCCTGGGGGAAAAGATGGACCAGGTCACTGCCAGTTACTTGAAGACAAAGTAAATCTGGATGATCTTTAGAAGTGCAATTTCCTGGTGTCTTTGTTGGTCACTGGCCTAATAGCTTTCTCTTCCTTATTTCCATGTGAGAACAGCTCCGTTGTGGTTTGGGTGTGTCTTCCCATGGGATAATCTCTCCATGCAAACACATCCTGAGCAAAGCCAGGGGGAGCATCCAGATGCCAGCAAGAATGTATAAGGTATGTGACTCTGCAGTGATTTCCTTAAAAAGTGCTTGTGCTCTTACTGCATCGACACAAACTTGTGGGCAACAATGATTTTTTACCCCAGACACATCTTCAACCTAAGCCTACATCCTGCTCTCTCAGGCCAGAGCAAATAATGTGACTTTTTCACACCCTTATGTGTCCTGTACTAAAATACATGGGTTGAAGGCGTGTTAATTATGTGGCAGGAAGAACATCAGTTAAGAGCTTGACAGATGATGCTTTTGTCACCTGGAGAAGACAGAGGTGGGAATAGAGACATAGCTGATACTGCCTTAGAGGTTCTTGTGTGACATATTGGTAGAGGAGGATGGTTTGGGAGAGGGTGAACCATGTGGGACTGTACAGGGAGAGTCTAAAAGAGGCAGGACAGGCTGGTCTTTCTGCTTGGCACAGACATCTTCCAGCTGTCAGTGAGAAGACTTTGAAGAGTGGCTCAAAGCCTTCAGCATGGTGCATCTGCCTGGGGAGATGGGGAGGATTGTGCACAGCTCCTTTCCTTGGCCTACATCTGGGGAAGGGTTGCAGATGGAAAGCTCATCACTCAGGCTGGCTGCCCTTGGAGAGCTAATAATACCTCTAGGAGAAGGTCAGGTGGGCAGCAACGGCAGCTCCCCTTACAGGCTGTCACACATCACTCTTGGCTGCCAGAGCCTCTAGAAAAGTTTTGAGATGTCTTGAGTGGAGAACTGATACTGCAACTCTTACTGCATCAGCAGGTTTCCAGGGGAGGTGATAACATCCAGCCATGGGTGCTTATCCCCACCATGGTGTGGAGCAATGCAATAAACCACAACAGCAGTCCCTGCTCTCCCATCCCTGAGCTGCATCCTCCATGTCACCACATCATGCCCTGCTTCCCTGTCTCAGCAGGACCAGGCTGCCCCTGTGCAGACAACCACGCTGTCCCACCACAGCAAATGTCCCAGCAGAGAGGGTTTTTCTTGCTGAAAAGCTGCTTAGCAGCTTATGGAAACAATAAAAGTAGTATTATCTTCAATGGTGAGGCAGATGGTTTGGATGATTGGTTTGACTTTTAAGCTGGATTTGAGCTACGGATATTCTGATTTTTAACAATTTTTGGCTGGTCAGACTCTGGCGGCCTAATCCCTAGATTCCAACTCCCCATAAATCAAGTCCCTTCTGTGCTGGGGGCTGTGGGGTGGAGACCTGCCCTGGGGAGGAAGCGGGGAATGCAGAGACCCTCATGGGAGGGGGCACCTAGACACCCACACCCCAGGGCTGACAGCCACCTGACCCTGCTGCCACCACCACAGCCACCACTAGCCCTCCATGGGTCGTCTGTCCCCCCCTGCCACCCTGACCTTGCAGGGACAACATCCTTCTCTGCTCATGTCCAGCGTGGGTGGCAGTGCTCTGCAAATCCATGCCTGGCAGGATCCCAAACCCAAGCTTCTTCCCTGCCCCACATTGTCTTTTTCAAATTAGTCTTTCCCCTAATTATCAGGAGCTGCGGACTTCCCCCTTCCATCTGAGCACTGTCACCAGCCTGCAGCGCTCCTCCTGTTGACACCAAGCGCCTGTTCTCACTGTCGCCCCCACACCCGGCACCATTATGGTGCTGCCTTATGGTGCTACTTAGCGGTCAACATCTTGTTCTCCAGGGCATGGCTGGGGACCTTCTCCATCCCTCCTGCTGTGGATCCCTCAACCATCCAGGAACACTGCTAGGGGCATGGGGACCTGCCTGACTTGCAAGGAGGCTTGCAAGCAGCTTCCGAGGCGTTTTGGGGTTGCTTCCAGACCCATGTGTTTGGCCTGACACAGGGCTAAGAAGGTTTAGGGATGAAATACAGGTTCAGTCCGGTTGGGGTTGGGGAAGGCTCCTCTGGAGAGCAGCTTCAGCCAAATAAGATCTACCCAAAAGTGTTCATGGCTAAAATCATAGAATCATTTTGGTTGGAAGAGACCTTTAAGATCATTGAGTCTAACTGCTAACCCAGCACTTCCAGGGCACCACTAACACATGTCCCTTGGCACCACAACTCCACAGCTTTTAAATCACCCCAGGGATGGTGACTCCACCACTTCCTGGGGCAAACTCTGGTGCTGAGGGATGTGCAGTACCACCCCACCCCCCACCCCAGGCATGGAGCAGGATCTCAAGGTATTAATTGTCCCTGATTCCCCAGCCTGAGTAAAGCCATCACATCCAGTGCATCACAGAATCACAGAGTATTAGGGGTTGAAAGGGACCTTGGAGATCTTCGAGTTCAACCCCCCTTCCAGGCATCCTTCCTATTGGAACCATTTTTATTTAGTAAATCTCTGTAGCACTAAATTAAGACTCCTATAAAATCAGGGTCATCTTTGTGCTTGCACCAAATTTATAAACTGAGCAAAAGAGGAAGACTTCTACAGAGGTCAAAGGTCACTCACAACATCCTTTTAAGAGAAGTAACATCAGTTTTCTGGAATGATCATGAGCTTTGGAGCTGGTAGTCACCAGAGAAACAGAGGGTACAGGAGAGAGGGAGTGATGGAGGTAAAGAATGTGGAAGAGCTCTAGACTGTTTGGTTCAGTCCTGCAACCAGTAAAAATCATTTCCCTGCTGCAGCCAGATCATGAAACACCAGTGGTTGGGGGGAAACTGGTTTAAGGAACAGGGGTGGTTTGGGGTCTGTTTGCAAGGAGCAGCTTCAGGAAGGTGAACCTGGAAAAATGTGTCCAAGCACTGGGGATGCCCAGTGGGTACCAGGAGGAGAAAGTGGCTGCTGGCAGTGGGATTCAGAGCTGCTTCTCCTTGGCCACACATGGGACAGCCAGGACAGTGAGCGGGGCCATGTCCCTGCGGCTGTGGTGGCTGTGAGCTTGGCACCCAATCCCCAGCAGCCTTTCCCCTGCCAGCTCCCCTGGGGCCTGGCAAAGCACTGCCAGAGCTGCCAGGCTTATCTTTAGCTCTGTTCCCTCCCTCGCCCCCGCGCCCACCTCCTCGCCGCACACCACATCCCCGGCCCCCACCAAAACATGCTGTTATATAAGCACTCACAACAACCATCTGGGGCTGAGTCAGCCACGAACCCAAACGGACAGCAAGCCCACGAGGCAGCAATGCCAGCCCCCAGATAACAGGTTTTTAGGGTCACCTGCTCCACAATACCATCCCTGAGTCTCCAGCACTCTCACAGAGACTCAGTGTGGGTGCTGCAACACAGTGAGTGAGGACTTTGAAGGAGACAGTGAGAAATGGCCCAGCCTGGGGAGCAGGCATGATGCTTGGGGTCATCAGGCAGTGCTGGCAAAGAAGAGAAGGCTTAATTGCATGCTAATGAGGGATTGCCAAAATAAATGTGCCAGCTGCAGGGGAAGAGGAGGGGGAGCTGTGACTGGGTGGGGAAGGGGTGGTGGTCTGCCAGCTCTGACATATGTACTCTTCCATCTCCATCCACAGCCCCAATATCCCATTGGAAACTTCAGCACATCTTCCCTTAAAGCAGCACCACTGAGCCCAGTTTGACTCCAGATTTGTTCATTTGTTGTTTTTTTAATCCCCCAAAGCTCAGGGTCTGGTCAGGGATCTCCTTCACCTCCTTTAAATCCCCATTTTTCTTCAGGAGCAGCACTGTGGTGAGACCTGAACTTTGCAGCATTGTGCTGATTCACGATGTCACCAAAACTGCCTAAAACTGACAGAAAAAGGGATGCTGACTCATGTGTTTGCCTTCCCCAAGCACGGAAAAAAGTGAAAGGTGAGCAAAGTATTTAACATATAATTACATTCAGCGCTGAAAAATTGAATCCATATTAACAAGCCAGCATGATATTACTAATAGAGACCTTTTAAAATTTAAGAAATAAAGGTTTTCAACCTTGACAGTGACCTTTTAACAACAAGTGTAAAGAAACCCCTAATTTTGTCCTACTCACACTTATAAAACTGTGTTAAGGAGAAACTCCAGCTGCTCCCTGCGCAGGCTCTCCGCAGGATGGTGGTGGCTGGTTCCCCTGTGGTGTCCCCTTATGAAGTGGGATGAAACCGGGTGTGGGATGAGTGGGGTGTGGCACAAGGAGTCAGAGAGCCAGACCCTCTGTGGGAGAGCTCTCAGTGTTGCCATTCACAGCAGGCAGAGGGGAAGAAAGGAGTTGGTGAGAGTCCACCTTAATGCAGAACGAAGAAGCAAATTACCAGCAGGAGAGCGGAGATGCTGCTCCGTTACTATGGTTACCCCCGGAAACAACCAAGCTCCCTGGGTATCACTCTGTGGTACCCGAGCTGCTCCCAGCCACCTGGAATGGCACTGGGGCAAGACAGGTGGGCAAAGGAACAAACTTGGAGGGGTTTGTAGGGTCTGAGCTTCTCAAAGCAGCCAGGAGAGAGGATGCTTCCAGGCTGGGTGGAGAAACAGCGTCTCCAGCAGGGCTGGGGCTAAATTCCTACCTCCACACCTCTGAGATGTGTAGCATCACTGAGGAGGATTCATTAGGAAACACCAGGGGTTTTGTTCTGAGAATTTCTGCCTGGCACCCATCCACACCAGCTCAGGAGTCAGACCAATGTGGTGCCCTTCCCATGTGGCACCAAGGTTTTGGTGAGGACAGATAGCCCAGCACACAACCCCCTGCCAGCTCCATCCTGGTGGGAATCCAGAGCTCACAGCCTCTCTGCCCACTCTCCACCTGATCAAGGAGGGATTGGCTCACCCAGATTTCACTCATGGTTTGTGTGAGCCAAACCCATCCCAGCCAATGACATACCCTGCTCTTGGGGAGGCCAGAAACTTCTGCAAGGGCACCAAGAGATGTCTCAGTCCCCTGAAGCCAAAGAGAAAGAGTCAGGAAGGCAGCCAGAAAGGGCTGCTGTAATTATTACTTTAAAGAGGGGTTTTAGCATTTAAAGATATCTTGAGGATTAAAAGTGGAGGTTGCAAGCTAAGGCACAACCCCAACCTCAGCCCATTGGTTAACATTCCTGCTGAAAACACTCTGGCCATGCAAGGTCCTTCCTCTCAGAGGCAGCTGCTGCCTTTCCATCCCTGCAGCCCATTAGTTTAGCTCTAAACCCCAAAGATGAAGATGGTCAGAGTGGAAATAAAGCAAGGACCAAATGTCCTGGTAGGACATTTCCCTTGGTGACAACCTCAGCTCAGGTCCCTGGGGATTTCTGCTACAGGCAGCCACTGAGGGAGGAATTCTGGAGGCAGTGGAAACCATCCTCAGGGAGCTGCTGGCTCCTGAATCATTAAATGCTTCCACAAATGAAGTGATGGGTTTTGTAGTGCAAACTGCTGCGTGAGGAGTCACCGCCACACGGCAAAGCAAACTCTGAGAGCAGAGGCATGAGAGCTATGGGAGGATGTTGCATGGGCTGGTGCTTGTTCCCAGGAGAGATGCTGGCAGGGCCCTGAAAGAGCATTCCCCATGCCCTCCTTGGATTTTTCCTTTTGGAGATCCAGCCCATGTTTTGGAGGAGAGCAGGGAGGTTTTTCCAATCTCACCTCCTCCCTGCCTGTAACAAGCCATTACCTTCCCCAAGAACCGCCCCTCCACCCCTCTCCTCATCTCCTCAGTAAGACAAAAGCTTCCAGAAAAGCATCTGGTCCAGATTTAAAGGCATTAAGAGACAGAGATTGGTAGCTTGTTCTAATAGCTAATCATTAAAAGATCTCTTCTTATTTTCAAGACAGATCTGTCTGGCTTCAGCTTCCAGGAAGAGATGGTTATTATGCCTTTCCCTGGTAGATTAAGTTACCTCTTTGTACCAATGTATTCTTCCCATGACAAATGCTGTTATTAAGTCACCTCTCAGTCTTCCCCTTTGATAAATCAAATGGGCCGTGCCCTTAACTCATGCTTAGCACCAACCCTACCTTAGATGATTAGAGTGAGTTGCTTGCAGTAATTTTTTTTTTCAATGAGTTAAAAAACTCCCACAGGAAGGAATGGAGCCAATGAGACCCAATTCACCATCATTGATGGGTGGAAGCTATTGGTCACAGGTCACCTGACCCAGATGCAGACCTGCGACCAGCCAGAAAAATGACATATAATTTCTTCAGGTTGTCTTAGTACAGGAGCCCCGTCCCCTGCAGCAGCCAGGTGCAAAAGCCAGGAAGAAATTCCAGAATAGTAAACCCAGGGGCTCTGTGTCCACCAGGCCATTAACCTCTCCGTAAATAGCATCCTACACACACTCTCTGCTTTCCTTCAGCCGTGACATACCATTAAAGACATTTAAACTGTCACTTGGCCATGGCATGGTGTCTCCTGAAATCCCCAGAGGAGGCAATGCCCATAGGAAATAGATCCTTGTGAGCTCAAGGGCAACCAAGGTCGCTCTGGGAAGATTTGTTGGGTCAATCTCAGATGACTGGACTCTTTCTGCCTGGGTTCCAGACACATTTTCCCATCTCCAGGCTGCCCACATGGCTGAGTCGCTGTGATCCAGTCCCCCAGAGAAAGCCCATCAGGGCAGTGCAGCAAAGCAAATGAGTGGTGCTGTGCAGGGAGAGGGGGACCCTGTAGAGCCCTCCCCATCCCACTGAGCATCCCTTCAGCCCCTTCCTCAGCAGCGAGAAAAAAATATCCTCTCCTGCAGGGTAACAGGGAAAATTAATCTGGGGGGTTTCTGTTCCTACCCAGAGGCAGCAGGATGGATATTTGCTAAAAGGCTGCTAAAAGAGCCTCTCTCTTTATCCTGCTAGCCCCCAGTCTTGCTCAAATTTACTGCACATATATATGTGTGACAATTGACAGAGTCAGAAGCAGGTGTGAAGTTTGCTATAGGCAGCCACTTCCCTATGGGCTTTAAAATATACAGCACAACACAAGATATTTTAAATAGATCAAAATACATTTATTACATATTTATATTATTTTCTCTAGTCTATTTATATCTTTTGGAGACTCTTATATATAATATATATAATATATTTAAAATAACATAAAATTGGCCATTTTTGTAATCTGAAATACATTTTACAAATATATATATACATTGTCACATATATCTCAAATATATGTGCAGTGAGACAAAGAAACACCGGAGGTGGAAAAAGTACAGATACTTTCATTGCATCCATCATATTCTCTATCGCTGCACATTACTATCGCCCCAGCAAATGGACTCAGTGTTTTACCCAGTGTTTACTGGGAAGCCAGTGCTCCCAGTTGCCAACCTGCCAGCCTGCCAGTGTGAATTGGTGCTGGGTCTTGGTCCCCAAACCACATGGGGCCAAGCCCGGGAGAGCACAGAGTGCAATTTGGGGAGCGGGGGTGAAGGAAAGATGGTGCCCCTGGGAGGGGGCAGTGGGACAGATGTGCACAGCTGGTGGGTGCCAGGGCTCAGCAAGGTAACAGATAGCATCTGGTCGAGCACCATCCCACAACCCCTCCCTGCTTATAAAGTGTCCAGATCCTGCCCTGAGCCACCCCCACCCCCCATGGCAGCATTCCTAAACTGGGCAGGTGGGAGAGAAGGAACTGGCTGGAGAGCCAGACCTGACTGCCACACACTTGTTTCAGCATGCAAGAAATGCTGAAATGGTCAGACACACACACACACACACACACACACACAGGGGACTATTTTGGTTGTCAGCACAAAAGGAAAGGAAAGAGCAGGAGGGTTTAAAAAGAAATATATTTGTTCTGCCTTATTAAAGATAGAAAAGGTGGCTCGGAATTCATCTCCTACAAAAGGTTTGAAGGTCAAGCAGGCACCAAATTGAAAAAGGTTAAGCGCTGATTGTCCTGGCCCTAGAAGACTAAGTGCTCTACACTCGGTTATGAGAAGCTAGGGCTCGTCCCAGTGGCTCTCAGCCCCAAGGACCCAGCACCTGGATGAGTGGGGACACCCCACAGCTGCTGGAGGCAGAGGATGCTCTTTCCAGACAGTGGTTTTGGGGTGCAGGGGTGTGACCACTTTCTGCTCTCACTGCTGTATCTTTCTGGGGCAAAGCCAAGAAAGAACAGCAAGAGGGTCTGGCCCCCGATCCCCAGCCAGGGTGGCTGCTGCCACAGGAGGCTACACTGAGCCCCAGCTGAGGACAAGCCCTATGGGATGCTGGCCAAGAGGATTACCTGGTTCTTTCCTTTCTCAGACTCCTGCCATCCTCCAAGGATCAAGTGTAATGCTGAAGTTAACTCCGTGCATGGAGCAGCCTCAGCTCAGGGCAAATGGCTGGTGGCTGGTTTTTGGAAGCCAAATGTCCCCTTGCTTGGCTCTGAGCCCCTTCCCACTGTGACCTCCCTCAAACCCTGCCATGACTAACACCAAAACCTGCACCCTAGGAGCACCCCTGTGCTTTTCCAACTCCTCTGAGGAACCCAAGTGCCAAACAAACAGCACTTTTTGGCTTGTCCCCTCCTCTTATTTTTTCTTCTTTCCCCCCCTTCTTTTGACAATTCATGTGATTAAAACTACCCCTGGGCAGCCTTCCAATGCTCCCTGATGGTAGGAAAAAAAAGACCAGTAGCTCAGAGCACTCACAGGTAGGCAAAAATAATATTTATACACTATGTACTGGCATGGTCCATGGCCAGCACAAGGACTATACAGTTTCTATAGGATAACTTGCCAGAGCTAGATCCTTGCTAGCAGATTTTGGGGAAAGGGGTCCGTGAATGGGGGCCAGGGAGAGTCCAAATCCCCCATCTCTGTGCTGGCCTTGGGCACTCCCCAGCCCAGTTCACATCCTCCTATGCAGCAATTTAAAAATACATCTGTATATATTATTCTATTCTCCCAGGTAACACTGTACAATCATATAAGTTTCTTTAAAAGCAATAATTTACTTAAAGACATCTCTATTTCTCTTTTGTTTTTATACAAATATTTACTGTGATATATATATATTTATAAAGAAATTAACCCTCTGAGAAACCTACAGCAGCAAGATGTGCACCTTTTAAAAATAATTATTATTTATTCAAAAGAACCTAAAATCACTTAAAAGCATTTTTTAAAAAAATAATTAAGTACTGCACACACAAAATCTCTCTGCCCCGGCTCCCACCCCGCTCCATCCTTCCCACCCCCCAGATGCTATGTGACAAAAAGCAGGGGGATAAACCATCTCCACCCCAGGAGCACAGGGACTGGAGATTGGATGGCATCAGTGTTCACTGCCTTAGAAACACAAGTGTGGTGGTCTGCGCTCCATGGCACATCCCTAAGTGTCCCTGGTTTTGGGGACAGCCCATGTGGGGCACTTAGTGCCAAAACAGACTCTCACTGCTGCCCCTGGGGATGTTTTCTCCCAGTGGCTGACTTTTAAGGGAAGGCAAAAATAGAGCAGCCCCATGGTGGGAAGCATGGGGTGGTGGCAATGAATGCTGGTGGGAATAGGGTGGGAAGAAATTCTGTAGGGGTCAAGTCCCAGTCCCCGTCCCATGACCAGCTGGTGAGACACGGTGCTTGGGTGCAGCAGGGAGGTCATCAGAGCAGCTGCTCCCCAAGAGCCCTTTGCAAGAAGGAGGTGGGAATGAGGATACAGGCTAAATCCTGCCTCTGCCACCAATGTTTGGACATACCACAGTGAGTTGTAACCCAGGACATGGCTTCCCTGATGTGGGGAGTGGGGAGAAAACCCCTGGGAGACCATTACAGCCAAAACACTGCCAGGAACCCCACTCTCCACCCCTTCTCCCCGAGGCTGGGTGCTGCCAGGGCTCTGTTCCCGGGGTGTAATGCAGGATGCCTGAGGGTAAAAAAGCCTTTCCCACAGCCACAGGGAGCAGGGAGCCAGATTTTGGCTCCTGAAGCACCAATGAGCAGCACAGTCAGAATGAAGGGACCCAAAACCTGCATCTTCCTGGCTCCTTCCCTCTGTGCAAAGGTGGGGAGCAGGGGAGGAGCAAAGGCTTCCCACACACAGGTCTTATGCTAGAGCAAAAACGAAACCACCGTGCCATCAAGGCCAGCCTAAAATGCAGCGGAGAATGGGATGTGGGCACTGTCCCAGAGACAGAGCTAAAGGGACATTGCCCCAAGGTGGGGTATGCGAGTGGGGTGGAGGAGGAAGACTGGGGCATAGGGTGAGTTTGCATCTCTAAGGCACAATCCACCTTGAGGCTGGGACATAGGGACGGATTGAAGTGCAAGACAGGGTGGTTTTCTTGACTGGCATGTGTTTTTTTGGAAAAACATCTGCTTCTGAAGCAGGACTCTCTGATGAACAGGGAATTCATAAATCCCAACCTGGCACAGAGGCAGCTCCTGTGCTACAAGTGGTGCAATCCCAGATGACTTTCACATTGATTCCTATGTTTGGAATGATTTTTCAAGGGAGACAATACCAAATTACTTGGAAAAGTGGGAAAATACCCAAATTTGAGAGCTTTCCACTCTCCATTTTGTGCTTTTCACTATTTTGTGCCAATTATGGTGAAACTTATGGATTCCTTATCAGAGATGTTGGGGGAGACCCAGCACTTCAGCAACAGGTGCCCTCAACCCCATTTCCACCCTGAAGTTCAATATTTCAAGAAACTAGCTAATCACTGTGTTTACAATGCTTCTTTCTCTCACAGGCTGGCTTTTCCTTATTAGCTGCTTTACTACTAATGACTCTACTTGCTTTCGCTACCACAGACCTCCAGCCACTTGCATCTGTTTTTTGCCTATGGAACCACACCAGTGGAAAAACAAAACCACCCTAGAACTGGATGCAGTCTTGACTTCTAACTCTTACATCTGCCCAGCAAGTCAACTCCTCAAAGGACCTCCGTGGCTTATTCATTCCCTTGTTCATTTTTTAAAAATACTGAATCACTTCTTTCAGATTTAATATTATTATTGTTGTTGTTATTATTATTAATAATATTATTGTAATCTTGGTAAACAGTCTCCCAAACGGTAGAGTGAAAAAATTAAAAACCCTCTCGCCTCCCTCCCCCCTTTTTTTTCCCAAATTAAAAAGAAGTACATTAATGTTGCATGTTATTTCAAGTGTTGTTCTTGTGCAACAGAACCAGACCACCTGCCGGAAGGAGCAATTTTTTGTTGTTGCTGCTCAGTTAAAAAAGAAAGGGAAAAAAAGGAAAAAGGGAAAAAAAAAAAAAAGAAAGAGAGAGAAAGATTTGTTTCCTGATATTTCCTCTTTTTGGATCTTGTAGTGCTCGATTCTGAGAAAACGCTGGCGTTTTCCCCACGGGGAGAGCAAAGCCCCGTGGGGCTGTGTGGGGTGAGCACTGGCCTGCACCCCACAGACCCTCCTCTCTCCATCAGTCCATCCATCCATCTGTGGCCCCTGAGCCACCAGCCCCTCTGTGGGCGGCGGGAGCAGGAGCTGCGCCGTGGCCTGCCACCATCCCCTCCTGCAGACCGCTCAGTGGTTATTGCAATGAAACTGAAAACTATGAATGATACTAATTTCTCAAGCATTCCTATGGCACTTGCATTGTTCTGCATAATTTGAGCGGGTTTTAGGGGAAGAGATTAGAGGAGGAAAAAAAATACCCTCAAAAAAGTCTATGGAAAGACCAAGAGTCATATTTCTGACTCCCTCCTGTATGACCGCTGATCCAATGC
>VYZU01005985.1:7850-29181 GCA_013401355.1 Ceyx cyanopectus | reverse complement strand
TTTTTTCTTCCCTATTTTTTTTTCAGAGTTTTAAGTTGAATGTAGATAGCCACTGTGCTTTAAAAGAAGCAGTGGTAGAAGAAGGACATCAACTTCTTGAGCTTATTGTATCTCACAAATCAGGTAAATCCTTCTGAAATATTGGAAGTCTTTATGTCTCCAGACTATTAAAGAATGAAGAAGCATTGCTGTAAATTACTGCATATATTCACTTCCTTATGTATTATTAATATTTACATTATCAGATTGACCTTCAAGATTTATAAATGTTTCATATACTGCATACAATGCAGTGATACTTATAAAATGAAATACTGCCTGCAAATAGTCTGTTCATTTTATTTTGGGCTTGCTGCTCAGCTGAGTTTCAATTGAAATCACATCACTGAAAACTTCACACTGACATATTCTTTGATGTAGGTGCTAAGGAAATAACTTTAAGATAATGAATTATGATTTCAAATATATATATTTTACATACTCTGCATGGGTAATTTCATTGTAAAGCTTTATTTTGCCACTTAAATAAATACTTACCGTGATTTTTAATATATTTATGAGGAGTAGATTAAAATTAAAAATACCTTTTTCCTTTGGTTAGGTTTGTCTTTTTCTCCAGAGACCTTAAATCAAGAGGAAGGAGANAAGATATAGAAGCCATAACAACAAAGGGTAGGTAGTACATGTCATCATATAATTAGAAAACTGTAATTTGTAAACTACAGAAAATATTTACAGGAGTTGGAGGTAAGAAAAATGTGATTGAAAGATTATTAAATATTTCAAGTTAAAGATAGGAATAAAGGGGATGAGACTACCACAGTGTTCCATACTGCATAGAAATCACAGTTTTTGTGGGTTTTGCCTTTTCTTGAAATTGTCAGCTGAAAAAATCCAAATTTCACGATGGCTAAAAGAAATGTTTTGACCCTATAGCATTGTTTTACAGTATGAACAATAGAAATGCTTGGATTTATTGCCGAGAAAATACATGAAAATTCTTTTTGCATTTATTATTTTAAATATCCTTCTAATTCTTTGCATGAATAATATGATTTAAGGAAGGATTTGAGGTTACAGCTTTTACTTTTTTCTCCTTCATTTTGGAGAAGGACTGAAGGACATGCTGCAGATGATTGCAAGTCAATGGAAGGAACTACAGAGGCAAATCAAACGGCAACACAGCTGGATTCTTAGGGCTCTGGATATCATCAAAGCAGAGATACTGGCTACTGATGTGTCTGCAGAGAATGAGGAAGGGACTGGAAGCCCTAAGGTAAGTGGCTTGAAGTTTGCCTTATTTCCTCTTATTTCCGTCTTCTTTTGAACTAAGCACCACTGAAGTTTTCTTTCCACCCTAAGGCTTTTCATTTCTACTGGGTAAACTTTTTTTTTTTTATAAACAAAACAAAATGCCTTACTCTGAAACAATAAAAAAATCTTAGAACTTCCAAGTTTTCCAAGAAGACATTGTGTGTAGAGGGGCATGAGGGGGAACATAAAGCATTTAGTAAACAAAACATAAAGCATCTTTAACATGAATAATCAGAATGGTTTTAAATTGTTTTGTTGCAACTATAAATCACTATAATCAGTGCAATCACTCAGCTCTGACATCCATTAGCCGCTTGGTTACAGCAAATTAACAAAGAAGAGAGAAAGTGATTCATTATCTCATTCCTGTTAATGACTATCAGATGCATTGCTTAATTAGGGGATGGCCATTGTAGTGGGAAGAAGGTCATATGCCTTGTCACAAATCTTTTTGCTCTGGGTTTAAGTCCTCTGTAATAGTGCATGTATTGAAGTACTTTAGGAATAAGGTATTGACACCTATCATGATTTTGTGGATATTAATTATTAAGGAGGGTTATAGTACTTACAAGTTGCCAAAGTTAGTATTTGTAAGGGCATTTTAAATACTAAATGTGCTTATTCAAAATGGTGCAAGGGGCAAGCAGTGTAGGGACATTACACCCATTAGAAACTCCTGGCATAAGGTCTGTGAACTTTCATTACCAGTGTAGTAAGCAAAGGTGGTTGGGGGAAGATGAATTGGAAAGTGTTGATATTTCCTGTGCATTCTAAGCAAAGAATATGCACCAGAACAGTGCAATAACTCAACATCTTGGCATGAAGCAGGCTGAAATTTATAGAAAAAAAAAATCAAGGTTCCTGTTTCTTTAAATAAAAGAGATGCATGGATTTTTGGATTGTGATGCCAGACAGTCCTCTGCATTGATATTCAGTGCTTCCTAGAGAGTAGTTTGTAGAGTGACTCTTGGCTAGGATTACATTAAATGTTCTGGTGTTTTCTTACCATATTTCTAGATAGTAAGAATGTTCTTAGAGATGGTGGAGGAAGAGCCATGGAAAATAATAAAAGAAAAATACATGAAAAGACCTGTATGCAGCAGACACAATTGAACTGATGGGATACACCCATGAGTAACGAGGGAGATGGCAGAGGTTATTGGTAGGGCACTCTCCATCATTTTTGTCCTGGAGAACAGGAGAGGTGCCTGAGGACTGGAGAAAGGCCAATGTTGTCCCAGTCTTTAAAAAAGGCAAAAAGGAGGATCTGAATAACTACAGGCCCTTCAGCCTTTCCTCCATCCCTGGCAAGGTGATGGAACAACTTGTCCTTGCTGCCATCTCTAAGCATCTGGAGGAAAGGAGGATATCACAAGTAGTCAACATGGATTCCGTAAGGGGAAATGATGATTGTCTAATCTGATAGCCTTTTATGATGATATCAGTAGATGGTTAGGTGAAGAAGTGCAGTGGATGTTATATACCTTGACTTCAGCAAGGCTTTTGATACTGTCTCCCATGGGATCCTCACAGCCAAACTTGAGAAGTGTGGGTTTAGTTACAATGTAATAAGGTGGATTGGGAAGTGGCTGAAGAATAGATCTGAGAGAGTTGTGGTCAGTGGAGCAGAGTCTGGCTGGAGGCCTGTGACTAGTGGAGTCCCCCAAGGGTCAGTGCTGGGTCCAGTATTATTCAATATATTCATCAATGACCTGGATGAGAGGGTAGAGAGCACCCTCAGCAAGTTTGCTGATGACACCAAACTGGGAGGAGTGGCTGACACAGCAGCAGGCTGTGCTGCCATCCAGAGAGACCTGGACAGACTAGAGAGCTGGGCAGAGAGAAATTTAATGCAATTTAATAAGAGCAAGTGTAAGGTGCTGCATCTGGGAAATGATGAGAGAGCAGCTCTGGAGAAAGAGACCTGGGGGTCCTGGTGGTCGGGAGGATGACCATGAGCCAACAATGCGCCCTTGTGGCCAAGAAGGCCAATGGCATCCTGGGATGCATTAGGAGAAGTGTGTCCAGCAGGTCAAGGGAGGTTCTCCTCCCCCTCTACTCTGTGCTGGTGAGACCCTACCTCGAGTACTGTGTCCATTTTTAGGCACCCCAATTCAGAAAAGACAGAGAACTACTGGAGAGAGTCCAACGCAGGGCCACCAAGATGATGAAGGGAGTGGAGCATCTCCCTTATGAGGAGAGGCTGAGAGAGCTGGGGCTTTTTAGCCTGGAGAAGAGGAGACTGAGGGGGGACCTCCTCCATGTCTTTAAATATATTAAGGGTGAGTGTAGGGAGGATTGAGCCAGACTCTTCTCAGTGTCATCCAATGAGAGGACGAGAGGCAGTGGATGCAAGTTGGAGCACAAGAGGTTTACAGTAAACACAAAGAAAAACTTTTTCCCAGTGAGGGTGACAGAGCTCTGGAATGGGCTGCCCAGGGAGGTTGTAGAGTCTCCTTCTCTGGAGACATTCCAGACCTGCCTGGATCTGTTCCTGGGTGACTTGGTCTAGGTGATCCTGCTCTGGCAGGGGGGTTGGACTAGATGATCTTCTAGGTCCCTTCCAACCCCCAACATTCTGTGATTCTGTGAACTGATATCCCTCATCACTTGTGTGGTAAAAAATGCTCCTCTGACACATATCTCTTACTTTAGGAAGTGGAGCAACTCTAGGTTTCATAGTTAGTTCTGTTAAACAGACTAGCTTAAGGTTAAATTTTTACTGTCAATAATATGACACTATATTGCTGAACATTGTGACTCATCCATGGCCAAAAGTCCAACTGCTTAATCAAAATTATCACATTAAAAGTACTTGATTTTGCTATGACAGTTATGGACTCCCCTATCTTGGAATAATTATATTCAATATTTAGTTGAAAAGAAAGAAATTGAGGTATGGTTGATGCTGCAGTAAATAAAAACACAAGTAGACCAAAAAAAAAAAATGACAAAAGCTGTTTTCAGGTTATTTCATTCATTAAATCACACTTATTATTCTTGTACTATGTAGTCAAATACCATCTATTTAATTATGAAAGATTAACTAAAATTAAAAGACAGTTGGTAATATAACTGCACATTTCAGTTTGCATTTATTTCAAAAGCCAAAAAAGAACCTGAGAAGTATAATAGGAAATCTAAAGATTGTATCTAGAGGGTATTTTTCTTTTTGCCTTGTTTGAGAAACTACAAGAACAGCGTTGGTGTTAGAAATCTGTAAAGAAATAGGAATAGGAGGAATTTCAAAGACCCTAGGAAACTTTTCCCTTAGGACTTTTTAAACATGTTTTCATAGTGCTATGGCATCTTTTATGCAAGCAATGGAGAGTGGAAGGGAAAGAGGGACATTCTGCAGTCTAGAAATTCATTGTCAGCATTTGTATTCAAGAATTCAGGTCTTGCTTATGAACTTTTTCATTTTGTGGTATGTAAATTTCAGAATGGTTTCTCTGGATTTCTATAGAAGACAAGGGATTTTAAATATTTCTGGTACCTAAGCTCTTCTTATGTATTGCATTCTCTGTGCAATCTTAGAAAAACAATGAGATCTCTTAAGTATTTGCTAAAACTATTATTTGCTTATTTTTATAAATAAATGATGACTGTGTTGAGTTTAAATTGGACAATATATGTTTTTTCCTTCTTGTCCCATTGAGAATTACCTTAAAAAAAAATCTGACATGATAGATTCCAACAAGTACTGATCTAACATTATGAATATATACATGACATACAATACATCTGGATTTCTTACATAATCTTAAATCACTTAGCTAACAGTAGGAGTTTTCACCTGATAGAAAGCAATATTTAAAATATCTGGAAAATAGGAGGAATGTTTGCATATGTTTGTATCCTGAGTTGTTCTTTCACCTTCTGGAGATTCTTGAGATTACTTGTTTTGTAACTGATTTTTTTTTTTTTTTTTAATTGGGCCACTTCTTCTCCATCAGAAGAGGCCTGCTGGAACACTACTGCTTTCCATATACAGTAAAGAGTGGTATTGGAAAATAGCATGATGTACTTTCTTATCTAGTGGCTGTGAGTGTTACTGCCTGAATATTACCCTGATCTATTTAACTTATAGTTTGGTGGAAAAGTTAATTGCTTTCAGAGGCGTTTCTAAGTCAATCATGTAACTTATGTCCTTGAAAAGTATACAAACCTTAATACATTTTTCTCCTTCATTCAAAAATTTATGGAATAGTATTCTTAGGGTCAGGGTCTTAGGGTCAAACTGGATTTATGTATTTAACTTAGAGTCTCACTTTCTCTGTCTTCCACATGCACAAACTCAGGATGAGATGTATGCATTCAATCCCACGTCTAATGTTAATGTTGTGAAATAAAATATCAAGTAAATAACCATCACTTTTTCAGTACAAAGTTGAAAGACAATGAAATGGAAATCAGACTTACATCTCTGACATTGTACAGACATATGGAAAGGGAATTCAACTGGTGATACACATACCATCCTGGCCTACAGTTATCTCATGGCTTAATCAAGTCTTTTATTGTAAGAGAAATGTACAAAGGAAGTTGGTATTTGTGCTTTAGCAGAAGTAATTTTTTTTTTCTTTGTGACCATAAAAAGCCATCTAGATTCCCATCCAGACATGACAGAGTTTTATTCCTTGAATGCAATACCTCATAGATCAGACATAAAACTGAACTTCCAACCATGTTTATCCAAGCTTCCAGTATCAGTAATTATAATCTGCCACCTTAATGCTTTGCAATTTCAGCTGAATGAAAGTCTTTTCTGTTCAGAACAACTAGGTATTCTTGGGCATAGTTAAATAGTTACTACTTTTCACTATTGAATAGAACACCTTATAATGCCTTATGAAGTATTTCTGTGCCAAAAAGTATTAGAGCAAGTCAGTAGCTTACCATTCACTTCTTGAAAAGATGGTGTTAGGGGAAATGATTTCCTGTAATTAGAACAGAAGTTTCTGGTATGTTGCCATTGAGGCATAGTGAATATTTGCAATGCTGTCTGTACATAAATAGTATAAATTGTTCAGCCTAACAGCTGAACAGTTTTAAATCATTCATGTGACATTTCAATTCTGGATCTTCTGGAATTTTGGAAATCTAGACTAAAAATACGGTGATCTCTTTAGTATGAGTGATGCTGTTAATTCTGCCCTAGGAAAAAGTGCATCTACAGTTATTATTTTGCATGTATTTAGGTCTTTAATATGTGACATTACTGTATTTTTGATCTGTCAGCTTCTTCAGTGGTTGCTTAGACCATGGATGAGTTGGTCAAATGGGTAGAACAGGTAGAGGTATTTACAGAATCCTTCTTTAAATCAATTGACCAAATTTTGGTTTTGTGAAATATAGGCCTGGAGCATGTGAAACTGTTTTTATATTAGTTGTTATCCAAATACAGGACTGAAAACTTCCATTAAGAATTTCCAAGCTAATGAAAGCAGGCTGTGTTGGTGTATGGATGAAAAGAACCTAAAAAGGAAGCAAAGAAATATTTGTGTTTTTTAGGGCAGATACATACTTCAGGTTCCTCAGTTAGCTTTCTTCACAAGGTGTGGAGTTTTTTTAATCTTACAGACATCACCTAGTATGTGCACAGTCCTAGAAGTCATTGTAACAGAAAGTATCTTCAGGAAGGATTTGAGAGATGAAACCATAATTTTAAACACCATTTTAGAGTGGATTAATAAAGGGAAAAAGAAAGGTGTTTTAGAGTAAGTGTAGTAGCAGAGCCTAGCATTGATAAAAGGACAGACTGAATATGGAAAATTGAATGGGACTGGCTCATAGTGTGTCTTAACTGCAAAACAATAGAAATACAGATAAATGAGGTCTACTGAAGGGTATCAATGATGTGATTAAGACAACTGGACAGAAAAGCTTTGTTGCAAGTACTGTACCAAACTCGTGAGGATTAGTTGGAAAACTTTACGTGATAATTTGATATAGACAGAGAGAAAACATAGCTTTCTAGTGCCTTTGAGTACCTTTCTGGTATTGGCTTTTTTTACTGACAAAGCCTGTGTCTTGCCAAGGAAGTGCCTGTCTTTATCATACTTTGAAGTGAAATTTCCTTCAGATTAAGTAGAAGTTTTCAAAAGCCCATGAAAAGCCAAAGTAGATTTATAATCTTCTATGTACAGAGTGTTGCCTTTAAGTTTCTAATTGAATGCAATCTTAAATTGATACATAGCATACAGAATAATATTCTCAGAATACCTCCTCTACATCATAAAACTGCTAAAATTCTTCTGTCTTGTATACTTTGTGTATCCTAGAATGTAGGAATTATGTAGTTGAACAAGTTCTTGCTTAGTTAAACTGCTTTAGTGGAGCAAGGAGTTTTGGGATGAAAGATTATAAGTTTCCAAGCTCAAAAAATTTTAATTTTAGGGTCTTTAGACCAAGGTATTTTTCACAAACACAGGCACAACCAAACTGAACATTAAACCCTTCCTTTGGTCAGCTCTTTTACAAGGGCTTTCTTCCCACCACACCCTGAGAGACTCAGGTGTCAGAACTGTTGTTCCTTTTTGTGAGGAAGAACATTTGTAAGAATTTACACAGCTGAAATCATCCAGGAAATGCTGTAAATTGAATCACATCCTTGATATTCTCATCTTGTTGTGCCTCTCTGAGCCTGTTGTGGGCTGTGCTGGTAATGGGCTGCATAAAAGGGAAATAAACTGTGTGGTCCTTCCCACTGGCTGGAAATCTACAGCCTGCATTACTGAGACCTCCTGGGATGAATCTAAACCATAGTTATGGGAGTAGTATGTTGTGATAACAATTTCATTTTTAAATGGCTAAGGTGCAGGATTACAGCAATGTGCTTGTAAATGGATTAGTAACACATTACGATTGCTTTTGGAAGCGGTTCTCAATTGATAGAAGAATTAAAATGTTACATATCTGGGAGAGTTGAGAATGTTTCTTTCAATTAAATAGATGTAGATGATTTATTTTTTTTTCTTCTGAATGATTGTAATCAAAAACACCAGAGGTGCTAAATAAAGATTCAGGCTGTCATATTCCACTGCTATATACTGGAAGCTTTCTCCTGAGTTGTTAACTGTGTGTCTTTTAGTGGGCAGGAGGAGCAACTTTGTGTTTAAATCAGAACCTCCTCTCATCGAGAAAGCACTTACATGATATCTAAAATAATTTTAATAATCTTTAACAAGCCAGTTTCTAAAATAGTAGCAGTGCTCCACATTTTTTTTTCCATTGGATCTAAAAGTAACCTTATCTCTGGTTTATTAAGCTCACTGTCAGGTACAAAAAGTAGAAAGCCACACTTTAAAAGTCCTATTTTTGCAGCTAAAGTGCATCTACTATTAAGCACATTATTCAATCATAAAAGTCGCCCTATGATTTAAACCAACGTATTCTAATATTTACTGCAAAAATAACAAAAAGGCATATTCTAATTGAAGACGTGAACAAGAAGGTATCTGTGGTGTTTATATTATGCTTCAATAATTTTTACAGCTTGGTGATTCTGTATACTGTGTATTGATTAATTTTGGTAACTGTAGGCTCTTTAACAGCTATCACTGTTAATAGAAACAGTTATGCTTAAACAGCAAATAAATTATAATTTTTTACTAGGAATAAGGAAGGCTACTTTTTATTAAAACATAGATCAAGTTCAGTTTGTAAGATACTCTAAATCTAAATCACACCACTGAGAAAAAGTGCAGACTGAGAACTTGATGAGAACAGGTATTTAAACTGACATACACCCGAGGGACAAATTTGATTATAATGCAGTTTACTCCTTTCAACACTATTATCTGAAATGTTGAATGTTTCACTGAATCACAGAAAGTTAGGGGTTGGAAGGGACCTAGAAGATCATCTAGTTCAACACTCCCTGACAGAGCAGGATCACCCAGATTAAGTCACCCAGGAACAGATCCAGGCAGGTCTGGAATGTCTCCAGAGAAGGAGACTCCACAACCTCCCTGGGCAGCCTGTTCCAGAGCTCTGTTACCCTCACTGGGAAAAAGCTTTTCCTTGTGTTTACCCTAAACCTCTTGTGCTCCAACTTGCACCCATTGCCTCTTGTCCTGTCATTGGATGACACTGAGAAGAGTCTGGCTCCGTCCTCCCTACACCCACCTTTAACATATTTATAGACATTGATGAGGTCCCCCCTCATTCTCCTCCAGGCTAAAGAGCCCCAGCTTCCTCACGTCTCCTCATAAGGGAGATGCTCCATTCCCTTAATCATCTTGGTGGCCCTGCACTGGACTCTCTCCAATAGTTCTCTGTCCTTCTTCAACCGGGGTGCCCAAATCTGGACACAGTATTCCAGGTGGGGCCTCATCAATGCAGAGTAGAGGGGGAGGAGAACCTCCCTTGACCTGCTGGACACACTTCTTCTAATGCATCCCAGAATGCCATTGGCCTTCTTGGCCGCAAGGGCACATTGTTGTTAGGCCACTGTAATTTCACATGCATAACTGGACAAACTCTCACAAGTTTTATTGAGACAAAACTTTCCCTTGTCTTTGGACTGTATTTGAAACTGTAAAAACAGGAGTGTATTTGTTCATGTATTCATATGAACATATTTATCTTAAGTGACTTACGCTAAGTATTAACCACTCAAAGGCCTTGATTTTCTATTTTGCCATTATTTATCCATTTGCTTTCTCTATACAATCATACTGATGCATTTTTGTTCTGGTTTTTTTTAATGGTATGTATCAGAAGCAGTGAATACTGACAGAAGACTTCTCTTATTCATGTCTGCCTATTGTTTCATGTGCATCTCAGATTTTTAGAGAAATCTACATTTATTAAGTTTTTTGGAACATACACAGAAATACACAGACTTCTTTAAGTGAAAAGTGGACTTTTCCTACTCCAAAGGGAAATTTCTAGAACAGCTTGTCAGAGCTATTTCTTTGTCTCATTTTCTGTGTGGGTTCAGAATCCTGTGTGCCCATTGAAGGCCAAATTTCTACAGCCAGTGAAGAAACAGAGTTAGTTATTTTTATTTTTTTTTATTTTTTTTTTAGTTTGAATCCAGAATTTGAAGGAACAGACTAAAATTAATTAATTATATAAGCAAATGAAATGAAGGGATTCTAAGTGAGTGAAAATGTGAACATTGGTGAAACAAATTGCAGCCAAGAAGGCCAATTGCATCCTGGGTTGCATCAAGAGAAGTGTGGCCAGCAGATGGAGAGAGGTGATTCTGCCCCTCTACTCTGCTCTGGTGAGACCTCACCTGGAGTATTGCATCCAGTTCTGGAGCCCTCAACACAGGAAAGACATGGACCTGATGGAGCAGGTCCAGAGGAGAGCAAAAATGATGATCAGAGGGCTGAAACACCTCTCCTATGGGGACAGGCTGAAGGAGCTGGGGTTGTTCAGCCCAGAGAAGAGAAGGCTCTGGGGCAATCTTATAGCCACCTTCCAGTACCTGCAGGGGGCCTACAGAAAGGCCGGAGAGGGGCTGTTTCCAAGGGCCTCTAGTGAAAGGATGAAGGGTAATGGGTTTAAATTAGAGAAGAGTAGATTTAGACTGGATATCAGGAAGAAGTTCTTTACCTTGAGGGTGGTGGATCAGTGGAATAGGCTCCCCAGGGAGGTGGTTGAGGCCCCATCCCTGGAGATATTCAAGGTGAGGTTGGCCAAGGCTCTGAGCAGCTTGGTGTAGTTGAGGGTGTCCCTGCTCACTGCAGGGGGCTGCACTAGATGACCTTTGGAGGTCCCTTCCGGTCCTAAACATTCTATGATTCTAAGTTTGTTGTTGGCTTTATAGGTAGTATATTCTACCCATGTATTGTTTACCAGTAAGCACAATGAGAAATATTTTGGATTGTTCAGACAATATGGCATCAAAGCTAGAGATTTGGTTTATAGGCTTTTCTACTTTCTCCACTAGCCTGTTTTGCTTTTTCTAGCTTTGGTAGCAGCAATGCAGTCCTACCTCATGCTTCATATCCTGACTATGTCTGGTAATGCAGACCTCAGTGAAGTAAACCTAGCTTGCTTCCTGTACTGAGATGGCTTGTGTTCCAAAAAAAAAAAAAAAAAAAAGAATGTTTAAAAAGCTAGTTTTCTCCTTTTTTGATATAGTCTCCTAAAAGTCCTGTACTTTAANTTCCTTGAAGAAATGGCTTGTTGTACAAAAAAAAAAAAAAAAAAAAAGAATGTTTAAAAAGCTAGTTTTCTCCTTTTTTGATATAGTCTCCTAAAAGTCCTGTACTTTAAAAATGACAGCTTAATATGGATGCTATTGTCAATTGTCATTACTAAAGATTGTTGCTTCTGTTAATAGCATTCTATCTTTGTCATTTTATTAAAATTGTATTACTGTTCTGAAAACAAAAATTCCTGCTTTATTCAATTGAAGAGTGACTGGCATGTCATTCCTCTGATCTTTAAAAAGAAATTTTACTTTCATTGTATTAGTGCATTAAATTAAGTGTTCATATCTACAGAATAAACTAGCATCTTATAAATATTACTCTATTTAATTCAGTATTTGAGTTTTTGCTGTTATAGTTGGTGTCTAAAAGTGATTAAATGTGTAATAGAGAACAAAAGAAACATTGATGTGAACAAAGATACTATTAGATAAAGGTAAATTTTATCTTCTGCATGTTTTTATTCTTTTTAAAGTATTTTAATTACTTTTATATTCAATGTGATTGGATAGCATTTCCTTTTTTTCAATTCAGTTTTTATTTAAATCTTTCAGAACAGCATCTTCTAGCAACAATTTAATCTATAGAATCTTTCAGTTCTAGTCTCAGCTATATACTTGAAGCAACTATTCTTCATTGGGGTGGTCACAAAAGAAAAATCTAGTAAAACAATGTTCAAAGGAAAAATCTACTTGGACAGCCTCCATTTTAAATCTGACTTGTTCTTAAATGTCTTGTGGTGTAGTACACTTGACTACACTTAAACTTTGGATTCAGAGTGATGTTACTGCTTTTGCTATTTTTTTAATCTAATCTATTAGAAGGCAAGAGGATACGATGCTGAGTGTTGTGTGACCTGACTTCTTTATATGTATTTATATTATGAAGAAAAAAAAGAACAACCTTTTCTGTAGAGCACTTGGGAAACTTAGACATATGTATTAAGAGACTGCAAGATGCTTATGGTAAATACACATGCAAGTTTGTATGGCAGGTTTAGTAACTTGTGGATATTTATTTTTTTTTGTCTTGAGAATTTTAATTAAGACTTTCCTAGAATATCTCAGATGCTCCTGATTTATTGATAATTATACCTACCCAAGATAGTGTAACTAATATGGGAGATACAATGGGGACTGCGTAACATTTAGAAATTTAGACTTGTTCTTTAAGCACCTGGAAATAACTGCAGAAAAATAACGTGTGGTACTGCTATACTTAACAACATCCCATGGGCAGCTGTAAACATTAATGACAGTTAACCTAAGATGGCTTGAAATGTAAACTGGGATTTCTGACCAGGAGACAGGTGGTTTGCCATATTCTTTTATAATCGCCCCATAGCATGCTTTATGAGCCGTCATCAGGCCAGAGAGAAAGAATAGCTCATCTGGGCAGGTATACTTCATTTCTTCATCCTCTTTTTCCTGTTTACAATCATGTTAGAGAAAGGAACCAGGCATTTAGCACAGAATGCCTTAATCCTTGAGGTTATGAAGCCTGAGAACATCACAGATATGCTTGATGCTGACAGGTGACATCATCCCTTAAAAACAGAGAAAAAATGTAAGAAAGGAGAGAAAAAAATGCCAAAGTTCAGATCTGCTTAAGAGTTCAGCACCGTGTGTTCTGAAATACTATGACTTAAAGCCATGATATGCAACAGAAGTCTAGAATGATGCATTTATGATTGCTTAAATTTGATTACTATTGTTTCAGTTCAGAGTAGTTAGGAAGGAACTGACTGAGGCAAGCTTGTCTTTTCTGTCCTTGCTGTTAGGTTGGGAAATTTTGGTGACAACTGTGAGACTTGTTGAGTACAAGTATTAACTTGTAGAGGCTGCCTTTCCTGTCCTAGATTTGAGGTGCAAGAGTTTAGAGCATTGTATAATAACCAAGCACTACTGAAAAAATAAAAACATAAAGAGGAATGCAAACAAATAGGATCAGGTTCTATTTTACAAACTTAAGTGTAGTAAGATGAAACAGCCCTGAGGCAAGGAATATATGTCCAGATTGATTTTTTTTTTCTAAATATGACAATTAATGGGTTTGCAAATCTGTTATTTTTTATTAACTAGTCAGAAACAATGAGGTTTAAAATATATTTTCATAGGTTTCCAATCTAATAAAATATTTAAACATTATGTTATTAATCTGTTTGACAGGCAATGTTCTTAGGAAATAAATAGAATATATTTCAGTTTATGCTTCTGGTGGTTCATTCATTTGGACCTTGAGTCTTATTCTTTAGTATAAATGTTGTATGTAGCATCAATATTTATCTCAGTGGACTTATTCTGACATGTATTGCTTCAAAGACTTTTGTTTGTAAAGTATCAGCTAATTAATATAAATCTAAAATGGACCAGAAAATTGTTGATTTCCAATTCAGTGAATCCTAGTAATTTTATAAGTTTGGTTTTAATTCTTGAAAAACATATTAAAATTAACTTTTTTTCCTATTTAAGTAATGCATATAACTAAACTTCCTTCCTACTGTGAGACAGTTCCATTTATTGTTATTTGTAAACAGCTTAGTAAAGATGCATAGTGGATTGGTCTAGAAACTCCTTGAACAGTTTCTTTTGAAATAACACTACATACGTTAAGCTCAATTACACATCCAAACAGCCACAGCACACTTTTGGTAATTTATTCATTGATTTAACATAGTACCCAGAAGAGTCATGCCTGCTGTCAATTTTGTAATATATTATGTTTTAAATATACTCATGCTCACCCATGCACGCCATTAAGGTGTGCATAAACCTGTGTTTTTCTCTCTTGACAGCTATAAATGTTTGTTATTATTACACAAAACATATGTTCATGTTGTTTTTGTCTAAATTATTCTATCTGGGGCTATAAAGTTTTAATGTTATTAGTTGCCCTTAGAATTTTAATGTTTCACTGCTGTAACCTTCTTAGAATTTCTCTGCAATTAAATAGAAACTATTTCACTACAGCCTGGAAAAACAATATATTTTATACAAATAATAAAAAAAGTCCTTCTTGTTCCTTTTTCTTCCAGTGTAGTAAACTGTGTGTACTTGACAGCATTCTATATACAGCAATCTTACCTGTAGTATTTTCCAGAACTGAAAAGAATCTTATACTTTCCTACAGTCTTTTCATTAAGAAAAAAAATCTAGCTTAACCTCTTTAAGGCCAGAGGTATGTCACAAGCAGTTTGCTTTGAAGGCCTTTTCCCTGCTGTTTCTCCGTCGGCCTCTTATTCAATAAAGTAGCTCAAGCCTCAATCAATGTAACAGATAGATGTACTATGAAAACAGCTTGGGGGTTGTGAGGTAGCATGACATTAGTATAGAAAAATAATTTTAAGAAATGTCTTCTGTGTTATCTTCTAAATAGCAGCAGAGTGGGCAGTAGGAAAATGTATTACATTCCCCCCTTTCAGTTTTCAAGGCCTTTTTCTAAGGAAAGCGAACAGATGGGATTTCATCCAGGATGTTAAAAGATATTTACTGCTTTCAAATGAGCAAAGAACTCATTTAGGACATTCTTTTCTGTATACTGGATTGAGGCATTATATGGACCTTTGTCACGGTTTAGGGTAGGGCAGCCTCCAGACCGATAACAGCCGCTCTCTTTTAACCCCCTCCCCTTCCCAACAGTGAAGAGAAAAATAATAAGGGAGAGAGATTTAGCAATTAGAAAAGGAAACTAGAATGACTTTAATGAAAATTAAAATAATATTAATGGAATATATACAAATATGTACAAAATGAGTACCGAACCCAACCCCCCTGATGGTAATTACGTCACCATCACTGATGCTGTGGAGGAGGCACTGGAAGAGTCCGAGACTGGGCCCAGCAGCAGACAGGAGCTGTGTTCAGGAGCTGGATTCTGGCACCAGGTTCAGGAACACACCGATCGGGATCAAAGGCAGTATAGACAGAGTCCTCCTTGGTGCTCTGAGGGGTAGAACTCCTCAAGAGAAAAAGAATGCCAACGAACAACACCCTGAGCTGAGTGAGAACTTAGTCTGGCCTAGCCAGACCTAGCCTAGCCTAGCCTAGCCTGGCCCTTTATATACTGGATATGATGTATATGGGCTGGAATACCTCGTTGGTCAGTTTGGGGTCACCTGTCCTGTCTACTCCTCCCTGCAGGTGCAGTCTTTGACTTTCTGCTCTCCTCAGTGTGATATAGAAGTTCAAGCAGTGGCCTTGGTCTGCATTCCAGTCCTTGGTAGTAACTCTAAACATGGGGTGTTATCACTGCTAGAAGCAGACACTGTCTGCAAAACATGCTACTAACTTCAGAAAGTGCAGTTAGTTAGAAAACCTGAGCTGAAAAGTAAAATCACTGAACAGAATTTGTTCAGTTCTCACTCAAACCGAGACAATCTTTTCTTGTGTATTTTATGCCAAAATACTCTCTCATAGACACAGTAATGTGTAATAGTGCCATGAAGATTTAAAATATCTGACTTTTAAAATCTTATTACTGAGTATAGTGTGCTGGTATTTCCACTAGATTCATCAAGTTTTCTTCCACAATCTGACTATAGCTGCCGTCATGCATAGAGGGCCAAGAAGGAACAACAGTGATCAGAACATTCAAAACAAACTGATTGGAATATGCTTGCTCTCCTAAATTGATTAGGGAAGATTTATTTTAGAAAAAGTAGTTATTTCTAACTGAATTTGTGCAAAGTGCTTGAGATACTTCAGCTGGAGCATTTGAATTGGAAGGTGCTTCATGAATCTTATATTAAAAACTTCAAATCAAAGTAACCTTCCTGACATCTATAAGAAAGATATGAGGAAGATGAAATAGATAATGGCATTAGTAGCTACTAATGCTTGGCATTTTTGAAGCACAGCATATGTAATCTTCAGAATGCCTTTTGAAAAAAAAGATACTTTTTACATTTTACAAAGAAAGAAACCGAGGCAGAGGGGTGAAGAGCATTCCCTAGTTACAGAGAGAGTAATCAGCTAACTGGAATTAGAATTTGGGAGTTTTGTCTTCCAGCCTCTTGTTGAGCTCTCTGAACCAGTAATTCTCGCGTTTCTACACTAACAATGATCTGTTAATATTTAATGATTCCAGGACTCTGACAAAAAGATTTCTTTCTTTATGAAAAAGAGTCGTCGGCCCAAATATAATTTGTTTCCTCTGCTTTCCTTGTGATTTATTTGTTCTTTCATTCATTTTTTTCCTTTCATTTCCTTTAAGCTTATGAATCTTTGTCTTTTAAAATTTTTTTTTTCTTTTTTCCTCCTTTTGTCCCCATGCTGTTAGAGAATTGTTTCTTTTCATCCCCTACAATTATTATTTCTAATATGGGAGACATTGTAGTAGCTGTTTACTACAGGCCACCTGATCAGGATAAGGAAGCTGATGAGGCCTTCTACAGGCAGCTGGAAGTAGCCTCGAAATCTCAGGCTCTAGCTGTCATGGGGGACTTTAATTACCTGGACATTTGTTGAGAAAGTTGCATAGCCAGGCATGCTCAGTCCAGTAGGTTCCTCCAGAGCATTGATGATAGCTTCCTAATGCAGGTGTTGGAGGAGACAACAAGGAGAGGAGTGATGCTGGACCTTGTACTGACCAACAAAGAGGGACTGATTGAGGACGTGAAGGTAGGAGGCACCCTTGGCTGTAGTGAACACGAGATGGTGGAGCTTAGAATTACAGGCAGCAGGCACAGGACCACAAGCAGGATTTCTACCCTGGACTTCAGAAAGGCCAACGTTGGCCTACTCAGGGAACTGCTTGGAAATGTTTCATGGGACAGGGCCTTGGAAGGCAAGGGGGTCCAGGCAAGTTGGCTAATATTCAAACACCATTTCCTCCAGGTTCATGATCAGTGTATCCCAAAGAGTAGGAAATCTAGTAAGAGGGTTAGGAGACCTGCATGGTTGAGCAGGGAGTTACTGGAAAAATTTAAGCAGAAAAGGAAAATATATAAAACATGGAAGCAGGGGCAGGCCACTTGGGAAGAATACAGGGAGGTTGTCAAAGGATGTAGGAATGCAACAAGGAAAGCTAAGGCCTCCCTTGAACTAAAGCTGGCGAGGGAGGTCAAGGACAAGAAAAGCTTTTTCAAGTATGTTGGAGGCAAAAGGAAGTCTAGAGGCAGTATGGGCCTGCTGCTGGTTGGTTGCCCTGGTGACCGAGGACAGAGAGAAGGCTGAGTTACTGAATGCCACCTTTGCCTTGGTCTGTACTTCTAAGGTCAGCTACCAGGAGTCCCAGGTCTCCAAGACCACAGAAGAATTCTGGAGGAGGTTCTTTCCTCAGTTGAAGAGGCTTGCATTAGAGATCAGTTGAGCAAACTGTACATCCACAAGTCTGTGGGCCCTGAAGGGATAGACCCCTGAGTGCTGAGGGAGATGGCAGAGGTCATTGCCAGGCCAATGCATTAGGAGAAGTGTGTCCAACAGGTCAAGGGAGGTTCTCCTCCCCCTCTACTCTGCATTGCCGAGACCCTACCTCGAGTACTGTGTCCAATTTTGGGCACCCCAATTCAGAAAAGACAGAGAGCTACTGGAAAGAGTCCAGCACAGGGCCACCAAGATGATGAAGGGAGTGGAGCATCTCCCTTATGAGGAGAGGCTGAGAGAGCTGGGGCTCTTTAGCCTGGAGAAGAGGAGACTGAGGGGGGACCTCATCATTGTCTATAAATATGTTAAAGGTAAGTGTAGGGAAGATGGATTCAGACTCTTCTCAGTGTCATCCAATGACAGGACAAGAGGCAGTGGGTGCAAGTTGGAGCACAAGAGGCTTAGGATCAACACAAGGAAAAACTTTTCAACAGTGAGGATGACAGAGCTCTGGAACTGGCTGCCCAGGGAGGTTGTGGAGTCTCTCCTCTGGAGACATTCCAGACCCACCTGGATGCATTCCTGGGTGACTTAATCTGGGTGATCCTGCTCTGGCAGGGGGGTTGAACTAGATGATCTTCTAGGTCCTTTCCAACCCCTAACGTTCTGCAATTCTGTGATTCTTTTTTTGTTCCTCATTGTCTCTAGGCACCTCAGAACTGTTTTCTTACGGGGCCACAGTTCTTACTCCCAATGTTTCATAGCACTCTAATTTTTAAGATTTTAATTATATCTGAAGTTTTGTCAATAACATGGTGATCTTCTGCATTGGGAAGAATAAGACAACATCCTTCTATCCACAGAACTGAAAAGCATATAATAGAAAAAAAAAAAGTGCCATTTGTTGAAGAATAGAGATAACAGAGAAAAAGCAGTGTGTCAAGGTACTTGGTTAAACAATAATCTCTTACAGCGTACTCATTACTGCTAAATAATTGACTTTGTTGCAAGAAAGGTTTCTATGTGAAGAGAGGTTCAGGAAGGTCAGTTATCTAGTGGTAATGACCATAGCGGTCATTAGAAGGTATTAATACTATTAAGAATAGAACTTTAACTTCTTATTGAAGTTTTTATTTAAATTATATTAACTTTGATTCAACTTTTAATTGAGGTGCAACCATCCAAATTCTATACTCAGGAACCAAGAAGTAATGAACATAAAATTACATTTTCTTCCGATAGGCTGATGGGTCTTTAATATATTATAATTTCAAGAGTCTCTACAGAGCAGTTATTAGTATAAAACTATTCAGAGGTATTCTATTAGAATTAGGGTTGGGTGACTGATTCAGGAACAAATCCTGGCTTGACCTGTAGCAAATATAGACAGTATATCTTTTTCTGAGCTAAAAAGAACTTATTTTCATAAACACAGTTGCATGTGATCACAAAGACTTGCTAAGTTAAAGCAAAAATCCTTTGATGCTTCAAATTATAAACCTGATGTATTGTGACAGCAGTACTGAATTTTGTCTGAATTGAGTTTATAGTTCCATACTAAATTCATTACTTCTGTAGAGATTGTTATGCTGAAAGTAAGGGACGATATTAGTGTTGTTCACCCAGCCCCTGCTTGGACCAGAGTCAGCGTACAGATGGGGCTCCTGGGAATGGGAAATGTGAGCTACTCCCTGAAAGGACTGAGCTAATACATCTATAGTCCTCCTACTCCATCTTTCTGGGTTGCCTTTTTCTCTAGGATATTTCAGAAATACACTGTTGAGTAAGTCTAAAATGCTGAAGGGCTAGAGAATAGGTATGAGACTGTAAAACAAACTGTCAGGGGACCAGAAGAATATCACGTCATGCCACTTCCTAGTTTTCTTGCAATGGATTTTTTTGTCCTTGCCATTCTAACCTGAGGACAGACTAACATGCTTTAAAATAAGAGCAGCAAAAATAACATGCTACAGAACAAATTGCTAAACACTGTTTCATTCACATGCAGGAATGATGGGCAAAAGAATGGCTGATCTGTGATAGGAGTTAATCGCATTTCCAAGTGAATTTCTGGGTAGGTGCTAAGAGACTTTGGTAAAACAGGACCAGCATAGCATATGGAGGATTGCAGGCTGAACAGAATCCTCTATACTGTCATGGCAACTTTTCAACGTACAGTTTGAGAGCCAAAATCTATATTGTGTTTATGAAAAGCTATGAGATTAAAAAGAGATCTAGTGGTCTTACAAAGTAGCAAGGAGAAAATAATCTCAGAGTTAGTTATTTATTACAAGGGAGAGCATACTATCCAAAATATTTTTTTTCTTCTTTTATATTAATGCATCAAATATAAATCATAAGGTTAAATAGTAGTTATTTATTGTATTATTATCTGACAGGCTTTTTGCAGGGAGGAATACCTAGTTGCTAGTAGCACTGCTACTAGTGCCAAATGACCTTACTACAGAAAAAATATTCTGGGTTTTGGGAATGTTCTGGGTGTTTCTAAAACTTCCAGGATGATGTTTAATTTGCAGTTTTGTTTTCTTTAGATATTTCTATACTTTCATTGTATGGAGTGTTGCACAGTTCTATGAAATAATCTTCTGCTTCTGAAACCCTTTGAACTTTTTTGTTTCCTCATAATTACAGACTTGAGGAATACTTTGCATTAAATTGATCTGCTGCTGTTTTCTTGCAAGGAAATTTTCTATATGAACTGATAATGGATTTTTTCCATTATCCATTAAAAAAAAAAAAGGTAAACTGCTTTACATTTTTGGTAGGAAGCCAGGTTTTTGTCATTTAGACATGTCACATTGTTATGAAAACATCATGCATCATAACACAACATAACAATGTGATTTGCTGAGATGGTGACTCCACTTGAAGAATTGTAAAGTGGTGTGTGCATATTTCCATGCAAAGAACTACCTGAGTATTTTAGAGCATTTTCCTGGGGCTCCCTGGTGCAGTGGTCTAATGTATTAGCCTTATAGCTGAGAGATGGTTCTATTAAGTGATATGCAAGTCTTTATAAATCTACTTCATAAGTACATGACATTTTCATAGAAAAAAGACAATTTCAACTCATAGAACAAAGTACTAAAAGACATTCGGNTGTCTCTAGGCACCTCAGAACTGTTTTCTTACGGGGCCACAGTTCTTACTCCCAATGTTTCATAGCACTCTAATTTTTAAGATTTTAATTATATCTGAAGTTTTGTCAATAACATGGTGATCTTCTGCATTGGGAAGAATAAGACAACATCCTTCTATCCACAGAACTGAAAAGCATATAATAGAAAAAAAAAAGTGCCATTTGTTGAAGAATAGAGATAACAGAGAAAAAGCAGTGTGTCAAGGTACTTGGTTAAACAATAATCTCTTACAGCGTACTCATTACTGCTAAATAATTGACTTTGTTGCAAGAAAGGTTTCTATGTGAAGAGAGGTTCAGGAAGGTCAGTTATTAGTGAATCCTGACCCGTGTTAGCTCAAGCAGACTTAATGACCAGTGTAAAAGCAACTTACTCCAAACAG
>VYZU01005984.1:4884-19559 GCA_013401355.1 Ceyx cyanopectus | reverse complement strand
ACTACGAGTTGGCGATAACTGATTATCAACGACTCTGGCACGAATTAAATGTTTTAAATTATCATTCTTAGCCTCATAATAAAAAAAAAATAAACTAAATAATTCGTCTTTCATACGCAGCACAAAGCCGGAGAGCACCTTTGCGTGACTGAACAAGAAAAGGCTTTATCCTTCTGAACAAAATCAACTCGTTTTAATAACCTTGCCGTGACTCACTTATTATCACTTTTCTCCACTCAGGTATTTCCAGGGAAGGCCACCGCTTCTGCCACCCAAGACTTCGGTGCCACAATACAATCACGAAACATCCAAAGGGAGTTATTTTGAACAGCTGGAGGGAAATAAAAGGCACCTGGGGAAGCTGTGAGAAATCCACTAGGAGATGTATAGAAAGTGTAGGAGCCCTGTGCGGGCATTTTTAAGGGCTACTACTAAACAACCAAGAGTTGAAATTCGGGGTGTCGGAGGAAACGTGTGGACGAAGAGGTGGCGAGGGAGGAAGGGCTCTGCGCTTCTAAGCGGAAAGGCTAGAAGTGCGGGTCGCGAAGCCGTGATTCGGGTTGACAGACAGAGAGGGGCTCTGGGTACAGCGAAGACGGGGAGTTCTGGGCAGGACTGGCCGGGGCAGCTTCCCGGCGTGCGCTCCTTTTGCGGGCTCCGATCAGGTGCGGCAGACCGCCAAGCAGGACGCAGAGCAGGCGGCTGCTTTGGAACTGGGGAAGCTACGGGGAGAAGAAAGAGACGCTTTACCCACTGCAGCTTCCCCCAGGCAACTTCCAGCCCGAGAATTTCCTTATTTACAAGGTTTCACGTCCAAGCTCTTGGAAATACCTGCGGTTAGATTACAATGGCTTTAATTCTTTGCTAATTTACTCTGCTCCCTCCCTGCCACCTACTTTCTTTTTTCTTTTTTCCTTGTCTCCCCCTCTTCTGCCTCCCGGGGCGATCTCTGCACTTTCTTCCCGACCAGAAAACTACTGTTTTGGGGAGGAAATGCCTGAGGAGGAGGCCGGGAGGAGAACGAGCAGCAGCGGGGGTAAGGCTCAAGGGAGCGGCGGAGGGAGGCCGGGCAGGGCCGGCAGTCCCGGGGCTGGGGCGGCCGAGGGCCAGCTGGGTGGTCTCGCCGCGCCCGCCCTCCAGCCACGTCGGGGGAGACGGATAGAGAGAGAGGGGGAGAGAGAGGGAAGGAGGGAGGGAAGAGGAGGGCTGGGGGGAGCGAGCGGCGTCCTGGCATTTCTCCTCACTATATGCCTGGGCAGATCGCAGCCGACTCCTGTCCACCCTCAGCTGGGACAGCACCGGAGGGCAAGGGCTCCCAGTCCACGGCGTGCCGCGGGTACAGAGCCCCCTCCGAGCGTGTGTGGGAGAAACTGGGCATAAACCTTCGTCGCAGGAAAAGATTCGAGGCGAGAGTGGGGACGGGACGGGAAGAAGCAACGCTGTAGGCAGCTGAGCGGGCAGGACAGCGTCTAGTACGGCGATGTCAGCGAGGGAATTATTTTTTACCTTACCCCCCGCCGTCAGCACCGCTCCCCTGTTCCCCGTGGTTTTGGAAACAGCCAAAACCCACACATTTTGTAGGATGCGCCACACAAACACACAAAGCACGTCGTGGCCCATAAGCTGCCTCTCCTGCGACCATCGGACCCCCTCCCCCGGATCTTTATCCGACGCTGCGGGGAGAAGACCGGCTCGCCACCCCTCGCATCTCCCGTTGCCGTCCGCGGCGGAGCCGGCCCGATGCTGCCGGCAGACTGGCTGCCCCATCTAGAGGCGTCCCTGCCGCACTGCCCGGCCTCGGCCACCCGTCGGGACGGCGGGGTTCGGCCGGACGGTCCTCGGTGACTCCGGGCGCCGGGATGGGCCAGGGCAAGGCCACTCCATGTGGGGACGATGATGGAAAGGCACAACCCCGGTGACCTGTCCCAGTATTCAGTGATAAAGCGTGGTGCGGGCTGGGAAAGCGGGAGCAGAGCCTGCCGGGCTGCAGCGTGAGGTGGCTTATTGCAATCACCTGAGATGTTTTTCTTTCCAGGTGTAAGGAGACTCAGGGAAGCACGGCGAATAGTGCGTGGGGAAATGAAACACAGAAGGATATGTCTTGCTCATCGGGGTCTCATGAAAACATCAGATAAACATGTGAAAGTATCGCGGGCGTCTGCACCACCCCAGAAAGCCCACAAGTACATGAAAGTGATGTAAAATACTTTAAGAAGTCTTTGTAAGAGCACACACTTTTTATACAATATATAATGTTTTATAAAAAGACTCAGATGGTCCCTTGGGTGGTAGCACCTTGTTGTGGACAAAGGAAATGTTATCACTTTTCCTCCACGGTAACTTTTGTCTGGTTTGGGAAATTGACTAGTGATGTAGCCTCCATGGATGAGCACTAGGGCAAAGCCAGGCTATATCAGTCCCACTTCTGTCCCTATTATCTGCTCTCCGATTCCTTCTCATCTCTGAGGCAGACCAAAGAATTTCATATCCCACAGTGCTTCCCAAATCCTGCATGGTGGAAGGTGCCATACCTAACTAGAGGTGATATTTTTTTTCCTAGACAGAAGCTGTCTCTCCAGATTTGTTTCTGTATCCCCAAACTCTGCATATGGCCACTGATATACACAGAGTGAAGCAATTTTTTTCCATTCTCCTGCTGGGTCTTCCAGGGGCTTAGGTGGAACATGGCAATGGTACAAACAGCCTACAGGAATTTTAATCCCCTGGAGCTCTGTTGGTGATGGGGAAGCTTTGGTTCATGTTTTACCCTGGCTGTGCTCCCCTCTGGTTGTTCAGCAAAGGCACATAAATGTGTCCTGGGAAACTTGCTTGTTTTGAAGGAAAATTTCAGATCATCTGCTTTTGAACAGGTTTTGAATATTTCTTAAATAATAACAATTTATTTCCAAACAAATGTAACTGTAGCTACTAAGTAGGTGACAGATGTTTATCTCTAAAACAAGCTACTATCAAGATTTCTCCATGCATTTTGTGAAGGACTTCACATAAGTAACTGCTGGAATGCTCAGCTTTCAAATTGCTTTTTGCAGTTGACATCAGGATCCTGCATTGTTGCTGAGATGTCAGATCTAAGGTGCTTCTGGACATCAGAGAGAGAAGGATATATTGCTAACACATGAGAAAAATTGGAAAGATTTTTGCAATCCAACTGAATATTAAACTTGGAGAATGTGCAAATATAATACTTGACAGCCTCTTTGAAAATTAGCTCAGTAGGTTTTAATAGCTGGTTTGCAATCCCCTTCTCATATTCCTTACATGGGGAAAATCTTGTGTCCTTTAAGGCTTGGAGGCTCAAACACAAACACTCCTATAGGAATTTAAAACCAAACTGAAAGGAATGCTTGAATCCTGCTGGTTGCATATATATGGTGACTATGTATTGCTCTTATTTTAATACTAGGTTACCTACTACTCCAGTAAATGGCCATAAACTCCTCACCTTCTTATGCATTAATGTGTAGGATCGAAATACAAGCTGGAAAAGATTAACTTGATTTACTAATAAAAATTGAACCAGCATAGCCAAATGGCCAGAGGCATATTACAGTAATTAATAAAGCTTTTGAAATACTTTGTGATTACTTACACCAAAATCATATATCTGTGAGTCATCCGTGCAGTATCTGGTCTATCTACTTGTTCTGAGTTTGTCCTCATGATATACTCAAACATTTTAATGATGTGTTGCAGACATGAGGATCCAGGCCCATGTGATTGGCTTCATATGTCTGAAGATAAATCAGAGGTATGAGTTCACCAGGTAACTACACTGGTAATTGGTTTGTGTCCCTAGGAGCATCCATACTTCTGTTGAGCAAAGAAGAAAGCCAGACAGCTTAGACTGAGCATCTCACTCCATGGTAGTTCTCTTCTCTGAAGTGACCTCAGCTTCTCTGATTGCTTTTTGACACCCCAGTAGAAAACAAGACCTCCAACTCTACATGCTGTGTGGCAGGGGTGTCCACGTCTACAGCTGCCTTACATGGCCATGGTGTTGGCCTTGCTGTGATCCTTGCATGCCCATCATGGAGGAACCAAGCCAAGCCAAGCTGTTTGAGCATGGAGACCTTGGATCCAGTGTTGGGTTTATGAAGCTCAAGCAATTAGCAGGTTCACTGTGTTAGTTGTTTCCCCTGGCAGTGATTTTGTATGTACAGTGACTGTACATTTCATCTGAACACAGCTTTCACATTAAATCACTAATTCTTTTGGCTTGCTCAGTAAGAATACAAATACTTACATTAACTTGACAAATAAATTAGTGACTCTGATTTCTTCAGTTCACATGCAGATTTAACTGTCCGCCTTAAAACTAGTGAACATGACACAAAATGTCTTCAGGTGATAAAGGCAGTGTTCATATTTTCTTTATGTATCTTAGAGAATAGAGACTGTGAGCATGTCAATTATGGATGACTGAAAATATGCACTCTGTCTTGTCCTTATGACACTCAATCCTCAGGATTCCTATCTCCATTAGTGTTGTTTTTGCCTAAATACAGAGATTCTGAGTTATAGGTTGTCTCTTTTTGAGCATTTTTATGGTGTTGAGGGGAGCATACCCTGAGTGTGTTCTCAGGGTATTCCTGTCATAGAGGTAACTATTTCTGTATTTTTTTTAGCCAGATACATTTTGGGATATACCTAACAGAAGGAAAAAAAATATTAGGGCAAGTGACATATTGCAAAGAAAAAAAATGTATAATATGACAAAAGCAGTTTGCACCCTACCCATTACATCAGTGAGAGTAAATGAGGTGGTTGAAAAAGTCTCCAGTACTAAAGGACTTCTGTGATTTGGTGGAAAACTCTTACAACATGAGAGAGATCAGACGTGGGCAGACAAAATGTCAGTTATGAAGCCATTGGGAAATTAAGAAAGTCCTTTTATTTCTTTAGGAGGTTTTTCACAACAGAAGGATGCAGAATTTGGAAGGCAGTGGACTGCTGGCTGGAAGGAGATGTTGGTAATACTTTCAAGATGGCAAGTTGTGATTTCCTGCACTATGGATGAGGTTATTTTTGTCAGGAAGAATGGGAGTTTTCTGCTGTCCCTGCTTTGGAAAGAGGGAAGTGTTTGGTATGTTCTGGTTCTTTGTAAGGTTGTCTGTTTTTTATGAGAGCTGATTAAAACCCTCCTGGTTTTCTTTATGTACTCAACATTCCAGCCCCATATAGGACCATGATAGACTTCTGCCTGTAGCAAATGTTAAAACTCAGGGCTTCAGCCAAAAATGTTGCTATCAACTGTCCTTCCATATCTCTGAAGGACTTCTGATGCAGCTATATTTCTTTCACATAGTGTACACTTTGTGCAACACCTGTGTCAAAGGTACTCCTTTTGAGAAGGGTTGCACTTGGCATTAGATACTCTCATCAGGAAACACAACTCTCTTGAAAACAAAGTGTTAGGCTTCATAGCATCTTTTTAAATGCCTACAGTATAGTCTTCTGCAAAATATGCAACAAAGCTCTTGTAGTCTAACCTCCTTGTACTATCACGATGATTGCCTGGTTGATTGAACATCCTGAACACAGATGGTATATATGTGCAGTGATCAGCTGTGCCCATGTTATTCTTTTTCTGTGACTTTATCCATAGCTATCATGGCATGGAGGGGACAAAAACAAAAGGCAAAGGACCTTCACAGACAATAATATTTAATTGACAGGGTTTCGTTTACCTATTTTAGTAGGTCCTTAAGAGCTAACTGTAAGAAATCTCTGCAGCCATAAGATATTTTGGCTCTGAAGAACTGTTGTCAGACTCTGGAAAAGCAGCAGCATGCTGGAGAGAATTGACACCCCTGCAGTCTATGGGAGCTGTGAAACGGCTTCCAGAATCCAACCTCAAATGCCTGGCTCCTTGGTCAGCATACGGCCAGGTGCACTACTACAGCTCCTAGAGCTACATGGTGACCTCAGAAGCAGGCCTGGGCAGCTCATGCAACTGCTTTGGTAACAGCTGCTTTTATGAAGAGCATATTAAATGTCAGAACACCTGGATAATGAGATAGTGAGATCTTTTCAGTGAGCAGAAGACATGACTACCAGCTGTGGAGCTGAAAACTGGCCTGTCAACTACAAATCAATGTCATGACAGGAATCTGTGCACTGCTTCATTTCAATAGCCCTAACCTTTTGGACATGGTATGTAGAAGTGGTATTTCTCAGGAACATCACAGTCCTGTACTCTTGCATTTAATAAACTCCTTTTCAAAAATGTTGATTCTGAGTCTCATGATAAGACCAGCTTATGAAAATATTGTAATGTTGTTGGCTTTGATACACATCTCTTATCATGTGCCCTAGCATCTGGGCCACAGCTGACACAGAGAAATCCCCTGTGCATTTTCTCCAAGATGCTGAGAGTGTTTGATGATTTCTTTCAAGAATGGGCTTTATTTTTCCACCTGCTGACTCAGCTGGTGTTGGATGTTGACTCTGTCCCAGTTCTTGCTTGGTGGGTCCTGGGAGCCTGAAAGATGATTCCAGTCACATCAGAGTTAACTGAAAAAAAAAAAAAAAAAGAGAGGAATAAGGGTGGCTAATGAAGAAGGAATTATAATTTATCTACTCGATATTTTCACTTTTATTTTTACTCTCAGCAGCTAGTAAGAGTATATGTAAAGGCCTCTTAGTCTGTGTCACAGAGCCACAAAGATGATTAAGGGAGTAGAGCATCTCCTTTATGAGGAAAGGCTAAGGGAGCTGGGGCTCTTCAGTTTGGAGAAAAGGAGACTGAGGGGTGAACCTCATCAATGTTTATAAACATATAATGGGTGAGTGGCAGGAGGATGGAGACAGACTCTTCTCAGTGATGCCCGATAACAGGACAAGGGGCAATGGGTGGAAGCTGAGGCACAGGAAGTTTCATGTAAACATGAGAAGGAATTTTTTTCACTGTGAGGGTGACAGACACTGGAACAGGCTGCCCAGGGGACTTGTGGAGTCTATCTCTCTAGAGATATTCAAGGCCCGCCTAGACTCGTTCCTGTGTGATCTGGTCTAGGTGATCATGCTCTGGTAGGAGGGCTGATCTTTCGAGGTTCCTTCCAGCCTCTGACATTCTGTGATTCTGTGATTCCATGTGTTTAATCTGTTTGGATGTCAGAACATCCATGTACTTCTGCTATTCACAGAAGTTCTTGAAAGTTCTTGGTCATGGCAAGAAAATTGAGAGGAGGGAAAAAATGGAGCTGCAGGAAGGACTTCTGAATAAATAAAAGGAGGACAAGAGCAGAGGGAGAGGCCAGATCTGTATGATCCAAGATTATACAACAAACTCATGAGGGAAAGAAACAGGAAAGGGAGTAAAGGAAGGGAGAATCAAGAGCTTAGAGGAACCCTGTGAAGGAACTGGAGTGCACAAGATGGAAACAAATAGATCGTGAGCAATGAAAGACAGGTGATGTGAGAAGTGAGCATGGAGGGAATTAAATCAGCAATGTGCTAAGAATAGTGGACTGGAAAATGAGAGAAATTGAATGGTCTGGGCAGGGTACCTGTGTCTGGAATGGATAACTTCTACTAAACCTCCAAGTCTAACTTGTTAAACTTGAGAAAAAATGTTAAATGCATTGCTCTTTAAGAAGTTTGATGTGCCTATATTTGGAATTTGTATTGCATCTATAAACATAACACCAGATGTGTTTAGATCTGTGCATGGTATGTCTTACCGTATACTCACGTATACAGAGTAGGAAATAGACTCCTGCTGAAACTGGCAGCATCCTGCCTCTGCTGCTCTTTGCAGCAGCTCAGGAGGAGCTGGTGGATGGGCAGGTCAGGCTCTCCAGGCAGCAGTTGCCTCAGGCCCATCGCATTCCGGCCCCTCCTTGCTCCTTTGTCTTGCTCTTGTGGGTCAGGTATAAACTCCCCCCCGGCTCTGGGTGCAGCCGGCGGCGGGAGCGGGGCCGGGGGTGGGAGAGTGCACAGTGCAGTCTGTGCCACCTCGCAGGCACCAGTTGCCATCTAGTGGCTATTTTAAGACTATCTCTGCGTGAAATTTTTATTTTTTCCAAGCAACCCGCAACACAGCAATTGCTTTTCTAGAGAAGATTTGCACGATTTGCTCCCTTAAAAACCTCCTGAGTGACTTGCACAGAAACAGAATCTGATGCCTATAACAAAGAATGGGCTTTGCCTTCTGTAGCATGCAAAGAGTTTGGCTTTGCTTTGCAAGTAGGCGAGTTACTTGTTTGGTTTCTAGGTGTGGCTTCTGCAGGAGGAGAAGGCTGGGGAAGTCTTGAAACCAGCCGAGTGAGACCTTGAACCCTGCTGGGAGAAGGCTGTCTCCCTTACTGGCAAAATGAACATGCTTCCAAGGAGTTCAGCAGCACCAGGGTTTTCACCTCTTGCTTGTAACAATTATTGGAATATGCTGAAAGTGTTTAGCATATTCAACCTTACTAGATCCCAAGAAGATCCAGATATGAGCATAGAGGAAATACTGGTCTAATGAATATGTTGCACTTTGGGTTTGCACCATCTCTCTCCTGTGATGAATGAAAAGTGAAGAGCTAGTGCAGATGGACTGTTTCAAGTCTGGTGCCCTTGAGTGAAAGTAAAAGTAATTGGACTTCTTTCCCTTTTATAAAATCTGCCAGTCACTTTTGCATTTGGTTGGTTGGTTGGTTTTACAGACAAAAATATATGAAAAAAATTGAGATAATTTGAGAAAAGTGGGAAAAGCGGGAAAGGAGTGAAATGAGCTTGGAAAGTTGTCCTGTATTCATTTATGTCTTTGAACAATCCAATTATCTCAAGAAATCAAACAGATAAATTCCAAGAGAAAATTTAGGTGTACTTGCTTAGAAAAATGAAATAAAATAACCCCACTTTGTTATTTTCTTGAAAGGGAGACAGCTGTCAAGAAATTAATTTTCCTTCTCTGTCTCATAGAGTGCCTCAGTACAACACATCCCCATATCCAGCACTGTGGTAGCATTCACTTGTCTTTGTGTTCACTTAAGATGGATGATTCCATTTTGGATTATTGCCATTGTGGTATATAACCATAGTAATAAATATTAGCCAATTGTACTTCAAGTACTTGGTACTTACACCCCGATCCTATTGCTGTTTTCAGAAGCAAAACTTCCACAATTCTGAAAATACAATAAAATTGTATTAATAACTATTTGAAGTTATAACAGGAACTGGACAGTGTTTTGTTCACACAAGAAAAATTATGCCAGCAATACATCTGTAACCGTAAAACTTTGTGCATGTGTTATATGGCACAGCTGCCTTTCTCCTTTCTTGGCTGAACTTGAAGAGCCTCCTCTGTCTGTTAGCTCCAGGCTAAGGCAAACTAATGTATACCTGCAAATCTTGACTGGAGGGCAAAGATCAGATTTTTTTAAAATATGAAAATAACAAAAAAACCCCTATGTTTTAACAGTGGAAAAAACAACCTCTATTTTTTGTTTGTTATGTTATTGTAGAACACTTTATTTTCAATATGTTTATTTAAAAATAAAATAAAACTTTGCTTTATGCTTCTAAATTGAGGCTTTCATGCTGTTTCTCCTTTTTCTTTCATTTTTTTTTCAGTGGGGAAAGAGGGAAAAGAAAATATACAAGACACTGAAAGCTGAGAACAGAAAGAAAACAGAAAAGTAACAAAACTACATTTATCAAAATGAAATTCTTCAAGAGTTTAGCACCCTGGTGTAAAGAGATAAAGTCATATAAGAAAGAAAAGGGAAAAACTGAAACAGAATTTCAGGTTAGAAAAAATGTTTGAAATCTAATCAGCAACAAAGATTGACATGGGGGATTGCCAGCACTGGACACTTGTGGGGTCTGGTTAGACATCTTCTATCTTTGCAATAACCTGGAACAGCCTGCCAGATGGATCAGCCAGTCTTTGTCTCCTCCCAAGGCAGGGGATACCAGGTGTCTGACTTCCAGAGGTGCCAGTGCTGGACGTGCACAGAGACTCCTCTTTGGCAGTCCCATCACACCTACTACTGCAGGGAGTGGGAAAAGCGAAGGGCACAACTATCCAGTACCTCTCTTGGGCTCATCAGCACTTCATTAATATCCCTGTTGGCCAACAGCATCCTGGCCTGTATCAAAAATAGTGTGTCCATTGAGAGTAGGGAAGTGATTGTGCCCCCGTATTTAGCACTGGTGAGGCTGCAGCTTGAATGTTGTGTTCAGTTTTGTGTGCTTAAGAAACACATTGAGTTGCTGGAGTAGGTCTAGAGAAGAACAAAGCCTGTGAGTGGTATGGGTAATGTCTTATGAGGAGTGGCTGAGGATCTGAGATTGTTTAGTCTGGAGAAGAATAGATTGAGAGAAATCCTTATTGCTCTCTACGACTCCCTGAGAGGAGGTTGTAGTGAGGTGGGTGTTGGTCTCTTCTCCCTAGTAACTAGTGATGAGATGAGAGGCTTAAGTTGTGCCAGGGGAGGTTTATATTTGATACTAGGAAGAATTTCTATACTGAAAGAGTGGTGAGGCACTGGAACAGACTGCCCAGGGCGGTGGTGGAGTCACCTGCAGATGGTAGACAGGTCACTTCAGGACATTGTTTAGTGTGATCAGAAAAGAAACTATGTTTAAAGTTATGGCCTGGCCTGGTCCATTCACATGGTTTGCCAGTGAGGGAGAGCCAAAATTTCACTGAAATACATCATAGAGCTTTTTCTACTTCAGATTTATTCCCATTGGCTGATTAAGGCAGGTGAGAGCTGCTGTGCTTTATGTGTGGCTTAGCTGGAGCCAGTTATAAGCATTTGTCCTTTCATGAGGAAAAGCCCCAAATGGAGGTCGCTCTCACTGCAGCAGGTAGGTAATCTGCAAACTGACCTCATGGCTGACAAAAAGTTTTATATTTTCCCAGGGGAAATAGTATTTATTTTCAAAGTCTTTGGTGATATTAGAGATCTTTCTTGCATCATGAGTACCTTAGCCTGCTGAGAGCTGTTGAGGGTGAGGGCAGCAATGCACACCCACAGTACACTATGCCTTGCATCACAGTTAACTCACAGCAGAGTCATGTTAGTGCCTGTGAATGCTCAGTAAATAAAAGCTAACCCAAGATGTGAGCAAGCACAGGGGTGAAATTATACACACCAGTCCCAGCAAAGTAATTCTATGAATTTTTCAGTACTTGCTTTTGACCTTTACTTCCTAGTCTTTGTCTGCTCTACCCATTATATCCTGGATAGTCTACGTTTTTTACATTGTACTAAGAAAGATCTACATCTTAAGGCTAGCAGGGATCAGTAAAGTAACCCAGTCCATCCTCCTACCTAATCTAGGACATTGGTTGCCTCTTTTGTCATTTTAACATCACATCCATATGGAGGTTGCAAGTTTCACATGTGGTGGTTGTGAGATGTTGAAAAAAGTAGTATATCAAAAAGCCAGTAAAATATCCTTTTAAAATATCCTGAAAATATATCTTGCCGCCAACCCAGGACAAAATACACAAAATGAGCAGTAAAACCTCATTGTTGGTGATGCTTTCTCTTGTGTTCTGCAAAGCCTTTTTAAAAATAATCTTCACAGAAGCTATTTACAACATGGGAAGACTGAGCTGCCCTGACCTGGACCGTATCTCTAGAGAGCAGCAAAGGAAGAATTTCCATAATGCCAAGGTCACAGAGAAATAAGGGGCCTGTGTTTCTAAGATTTACACTAATAATAATTAATACTGTGATAACTTCCTTGGAGGTAGATGCCCACTGGGTGTTACAGCATCTCAGAAGGAATTCTGCACACCAGGGAAGCAGCCAGGCTAACCAGGTACTTGGTGTGATGTCCAAGATGAACAATCAACCCTTGAAAATCTGTTTTAACACCTAACTTGGGGTGGAAAGAGATGCCTCATCCTGTTAAGGAGCCACAGACCTTTCAGGCTTCCTGGCCCAGCAGTCTGTGACTGTGCAACTCAACACTGGCTTGGAGGAAGGTACTGACCAAGGAGCAGAAGAAGAGGAAAGGTGACTGCCCTGCAGTCACAGTCTGCCCATGAATCTCCACCCTACCCTAATTAATTGCACAGTCAGTGCCAAAAATCTGTTCCTGCCTTATTCAGTTACAGTCGTTTTGAACCGTATTTTTCTTCCCTGGTTGTTTGGCAAGAGTGTTATGTTCCTAGCTTTAAATACAGCTATCTAGGGACTCCCAGAAACACATTTACTTTTATTATGTTTTTCTTTTGGACTCTATTCACAAAGCCAGCAAGGATAAGAGGTAAAAGCTAAGATTTGAAAGAGGAAGGGGGTTTAAATCAGAAATAGCCTTTCAAGGAATTTTAGTTAAACACCAGAATTTGGCAACAAAGACTAGAATGTAGATTGGATTTCCTTGGTGTTTAAACTTTTATGTTTTAGTAGAAAAAAACCACCCTCCCTGAAACAGACCAAGGATTTTTGAGGAGCTGATGGAAGTAATGGAGCATGACGTACATAGCTGGGACAAGGAATCTACTGGAAGAAGCAAGCACAGTATCTTTAAGAAGTTGCCAAAACCTGCAGAAGGCTGTCATGGGCAATTTCCTCTGAACTGAAGCTACAAGCAAATGAAATCGATGGAAGGCTGTTAAAGTTGTGAAGACCAGAGTCTTCTGAGCTGGTACATGAAATGACCAAGCAGGCAATGCTGACATAAGTTACTGAGAGCCTGGAGGAAATGTGTGCTGTATAAATGTGCAGTCACCTTTATGAAGATATTCACATTAAATCCTAAAACTGAAAATGTTTCACATGGAATGACTTTAGTGGGAAGAGAACAAAAATCTACCAGTTAAATTCACTCTTCACAATATAAACAGGTATGGCTCCAAGGAAATCAAACACTCCTTTGGAAGGACATGTGGAAGTTACTCAGTATTCCAGCTTCAGGGCAGCAACTCTCTTCAGACCAGTGACCCTCAGCATCATGGAAGTCTCATTGTCTCTTCCAAAAGCAAGGAGGGACAAGAGTCTGTGGTGGCCATCAACTTTTTTCCCCAATGAAGACCTTGATACAGCTATCAGGTTTTGACCACTTCTAGTGTTGATGACTGAGCCTGTATCACACTTGCACCACAGTGGATGCCTGTTGATAATCACTATAAGCAAGAGCATTTACTGCTCTTTGTTGCTAAGTTTTACTGGAGAAACTTTTACTGAGGACAAATGAAGGCAGCTCAGGACAGTCAGTTACAGCCTCTGAAGGATCAGGGCCAGAGGTTATTCTGTACTTATGATGCTCTCAGAACACAGGCTGAGAGAGAAGAAACAGTGGACATGTGTATTTGGAATGGATGTCACAGACTGAAGAAAAACAAACTAAAGAACTGAGTAGTAGATGTGTTACTAGAAAAGCAGTTGGAATAGAAATTGAGGCATTCAGAGATCTGCCAGCATCAGCAAAAACTGCCCCAGCTGCTGAGTGCACCTACTGACTTTGGATGAGGTTCTAGAGGTAAATTTCACCAGTTGCAAGAGTCATAAGCGTGTCAGATTCCATTAAAAAACAGAAACTGCATACAAACTTTTACTGATGACTCTTTAGTTGGTTTAACAAAACATCACAAAAAACAAAACAACAAACCAACCAACCAAAATCTATTTGTGTGATTTAAAATCTATATAATAGGTAATACTATGGGGTTACCTTAGTTTTAGGTTGAATAAAGAAATATAAATAAACTTTTAAGTAGAAAGCACTAGAAAATACAAAGAGATACTGACAACTAGCCAACAGGCAGCTGAGGTACAGCAAGTAGGACTAAAATTCTTGTTCTGTAAAACTCAGTGGGGCGGCAGGGGGAGGCTTGAACTTCATCTTCCACCAGAATGTCTCTTTTAATGTTCAGAGAAATGAAGCAGTTTTTAAAGAAGAAATAGGAAGAAAAATTCAACCACTACAATGTAAAAAAATAGCCAAGTAGTTTAGAAATGTATTTCAATTGCAGGGTAGCTGTGCTCTTGCCCTAAAGATGGCAACAAACTGCCTTGAGCAAATCTCTCCCTGAAACATTTTCAGGACACCATGGTGCAGAACAGTTTTGGGGTTTTTTTATACTCTATATATTTGCGTAGGGTATGAAAAGAGTTACTTCACAAACCTGTCAAGGCTCAAGTTTGACTACAAGCCTCACTTCTAAACTAGATGGATATGGCTCCTGCTGCACCCAAGAGAAACATGTCTCCTCTGCTCCCCCTTCTTTATGCTCAGGAAGGAAACTGGGAGACAGAGCCTATTAAAAACTTGGTAACTGTAAACATTCAATGCCCAAGTTATGCTTAAATGCAACAGACCCCTAAAGGTCTAGGTGATCCTGCTCTGGCAGGGGAGTTGGAGGAGATGACCTTTGAGGTCCCTTCCAGCCCCTGACATTGTGATTCTGTTTATATAAGCACCCGTGAACACTGAAGGACACTAACCCAGGTAAGGCTTATAGATAAGGCTCCAACCATGTATATTCGTAAAAGAAAGTTCAACAGCAATACAGTGAAAGGATAATAAAATATGGCAACTCAGATTTTTGGCAAACATTTTATAATTTTTATATAAAAATCTCAGTAAGAAACCAAGCAGAATATCTGACGGAAACATCTGCCTTACAACAAGTTCAAAAAAAAAAACCTCGCAAAAGGAGAACAAAGAAAAAAAAAAAAGAAAAAAGAAAAAAAAAAAAAGAA
>VYZU01005983.1:3978-16759 GCA_013401355.1 Ceyx cyanopectus | reverse complement strand
GCTGCTCCGCACCAGCCCGGCTCCATCCTGCCCCACCGCAGTCGGGCTGGATGCCCCGGGGGGGGCTGCTGGAGCCCAGCACCCCCCGTCCACAGCCGCCAGGGAAGGCATTTTAAAAATCCCAAGCGCACAAAGAGGGGCTTGAGAAGCCGCCTAGAAGAATTTCCTGGGCTGGGCTTCACAGCGCCGGGAGGAAAACCCCAAACCCCCTCCCCGTGCCCGGCCCCGCTCAGCATCCCCTGGGCAGCGAGGGCTCTGCCACCCTGGGGACCCCCGAGACTCGGCCGGGCAAGACCCCCCCCCCCGAGATTGCAAACCATCCTGCACCCCTCCTCGGTTCCCTGAACCCTTCCACTGTCCCCTGCACCCCTCTTCTGTCCCCTGCACCCCTCCGCGAGCCTTTGAACTCCTCCTAGTGCCCCTCACCCCTCCTCTGCCCCTTGCACCCCTCCTAAAGCCCCTGTACCCCTTCTCTGTCCCCTGTAACTCACTTCCATCCCCATCCCATGCCCCCTTCTCCATTCCTTACACCCTTCCCCTGTCCCATGCACCCCTCTTCTGCCCCCCTGCACCCCTCCTAGAGCCCCTGCCCCCCTTCTCTATCCCTTACACCCCTCCTCTGCCCCCCTGCACCCCACCTCCGTCCCCTGCTCGGTCCCGGCTCCTCGGCTCCTCTCTCCCCGGCTCACAGCAGCGCTTTTGTGCCCGTGGCTGCTGGCAGTGCCGCCGGGCACCCCGTGACGCCGGGTGACAGGCGATGCCAGGAGGCGCAGAGGGGACACAGGGACATGCGAACATGGGGACGCACACACTGTCTGCACCCCTTCTCCCATGCCCGGCGGACCAGCAGCCCGGGCACCCCCGGGCACCCCAAAGTTGCACCCTCGAGGGTTGGGCACCAGCAGCACCCCGGGACTACGGACCCCCGAGCACCCTCATCCCCCATCCTGCACCGTATCCCACCCCCCTCGGGTGCACTCACCGGCGGGTGGCCGAGCCGGGCGGCCCCGTGGGGCGGCGGAACCGAGCGCGGCCCCGGCGCCGGCACCGCCCCCTCGGAAGGGGCCGGCGGAGCCCGACGGGGCCGGGCCGGGTCGGGCGGAGGCTCCGCAGCGCCGTCTGCGGGCACCGGCAGCCCCGACGGGGCGAACCGGGGGCGGGCACGGCTCGGCTCGGCCCCGTAGGGTGGGCACAAAGGCCGGGAGATGCCCCGGGAGGGTTGCCGTGGGCTGGAGGGGTGGCGGCGGGGGTTTGTGGGGGATGTCCCGCGGAGCATCTCTTCCCCTCGGGGTGTCAGTGCTCCGTTGTCCCCAGCATTGTCACACCCCGCACTGCATCAACCCCGGGTGCTGTGGGAGCTCTGGGCAGCACCACTGCAGCCCCACATGCCCCTTGCAGCCCCCCACAAGCACCACTGCAGCCCCACATGCCCCACTGTGACTTTGCCCAGCACCCAGCATCACCTCCACCCAGCACCACAACCTCACGGGGACCACCACAGCCCCACAGTGCAGCCCCACGGGGCCCCTGCCCCACGGCAACCCCGTGGCCACCACCAGGCTGGGCCTCGGAGGCTCGGGCTGAGCTGAGCTTTAATGATGGGCACGAAGCAAACGTGACTCCCGGGTGTGTGGCACGGCCCAGACCCACATCTCGGGGTCAGCACCGTCATGGTCAGGCCCAGCACCGGCCACAGGGATGGGGGGGGATAAGGCACCGGTGAGGAGTGGTTGGGTTAAGGCACTGGGGTGGGGAGAGACACCCCACCCATGCAGGGAGAAGGGAATGATCCCTGTTAGAGGCAGCCCCATAGGGGCAGGAGGGAGCTGGAGGCACTTTGTCCCCATGGAGGGGGACACAGAGGGGCTGTGTTGTGTGGAGTGGCTGAGATGGGCCAGTGGGGACCCCCTTGGCCCCACACCTCCCACCAGGCTCCTCTTCTCAGGGGGTCACAACCGGTGCCACGTAGTTGCCGGGGAAAGTGCCGAATTTCTGCGTCCTCCTGGACACGCCTGGAGGGGGACAAAGGTGAGGAGAGGAGGTCAGGGGGTCACCCTGGCACCGTGTCCCCATCCCCGTCCCCTTCCCGGCGCCCACGCACCCACGAACCAGCCGTCGTCACACTGCTGCATGACATCCACCCTGTCCCCCTCCAGCAGCTCCAGCTCGTCGGCGTTCTGGGGCCGGTACTGGTACAACGCCCGGTACCTGGCGAGACACAGCGTGGCCAGAGCCAGTGCCACCACGGGTCCCCACCTGGGGGACACGGTGCCAACGGTGCCACTCCCAGCCCTACTCACGGGGTCCACTGGATTTCGGAGCCGTTGTAGGACGGGGCGGGCTCGGGCCGGGTGCTGGTGGGTGCCCCTGGGGCTGTGCGCTGCAGCGGAGAGAGGATGGGTGTTGTGTTGTGGGGGTGCACCCACAACCCCAGCAGGGTGCCAGGGCGTGAGGGGGGTCACTCACCTGCTCGGGGGGCCACGCCGGGCTCCACGGCTCCTGGGGATGGGTGACTGAAGGGTGTGGGGGGCCAGCGGGGGCTGGTGAGGGGCTCGGGGTGCCTGTGTGGGGCAGCTTTGGGGAGTGGGGGTTGGCGAAGCCAAAGTGGCGGGGTGAGGACGGGTGCCCGCTGGCATCAGCAGGACCCCGCGGGGGGCCAGGGGAAAAGGGGGTGGCTCGGGGAGCAGGTGAGCGCTGCAGGGACGGGGAACTGGCCGAGAGCCGGGGGCTGGCAGAGGCGGGGGAGGATGGGAAGTCCTCCGTGGTGGATTTCACCCGCGGCTCCTTCAGCACCTGCACGTAGGTGGCAGGGAAGATGCCCTGACGGCTGGTGCCGGAGATGCGACCCTCGTACCAGTTCTCATCCACCCGCCGCACCAGGCAGACCCTCTCGCCCTGCAGATGGGACCAGAGGGTGGGTTAGCATGGCATGGCATGGCACAGCATGGCATGGCATGGCACGGCATGGCACAGCACAGTGGTACCTTGCGGAAGGAGAGCTCGACGGGCAGCTCCCCTCGGAAATTGTAAAGTGCCAGGGCCTCTCCGTACTCCAGCACCTGGATGGTGGGAGGCTTGATGGGCTTGGGCACCTCCGTGGGGGGCAGGATCTAGGTGAGGACACCACGGGTGAGAGTCAGCACCAGGCTGCCCGAGGTGTCCGGCTGGACCCTCGCCACCCCCCATGGGCTCACCTCCACGTAGTTGGAGGGGAAGATGCCCACACGGCCGTGGTGCTCGCCCTCCAGCCAGTTCCTGTCCACCTCCTTGTGGATGTAGACTATGTCACCCTTCTGCAGCGTCAGCTCCCTGCAAGTGGCAGCTCTCAGGGACACCAACAGGTCCCAGCACGGCACCCACGGGACATCAGGGGCACAGTGGGAACCCCCCAGAATGGCTACCCCACATTCTGGGGCTCCTCTGGTCCCCATCCAGCATCCAAGGGACCTCAGGGGCACAGTGGGAACCCCCCAGAATGGCTACCCCACATTCTGGGGCTCCTCTTGTCCCCATCCAGCACCCAAGAGACCTCAGGGGCCCCCCCAGCATGGCCTCCCTACACCCTGGGGCTCCTCCAGTCCCCATCCAGCACCCAAGAGACCACAGGGGACCCCCCAGCACAGTCACTCCACATCTTGAGGCTCCTCTTGTCCCCATCCAGCACCCAAGAGACCACAGGGGACCCCCCAGCACAGCCACCCCACTTCTTAGGGCTCCTCTGGGTCCATCCAGCACCCAAGAGACCACAGGGGACCCCCCAGCACAGCCACCCCACATCCTGGGGCTCCTCCAGTCCCCATCCAGCACCCAAAAGACCACAGGGGACCCACCAGCACAGCCACCCCACATCTTGGGGCTCCTCTGGACCCATCCAGCACCCAAGAGAACACAGGGGACCCCCCAGCACTTACTTGGGCGACTCAGCTTGGAAGTCGAACTTGAGGCGAGCAGCTTTCATCTGGGGAGGGAGGGGAGGGGTTACAGGGGAGGGTCCCCCATCCCAGCCATCCCTGATCCCATAGGGGATGGGACCATCCCGGCCTCACCTTCTTCTCCTCCCTCCTGACGGCCTCCGTGGGGTCCCCCATGTCGGGCAGGCTGGGGAGGGTCCCTGGCCGGAGGGTGTCTGCAAAGAGCGGGGTGTCACCCGCCGGTGGGGCCGGGGTGTGGGTGCTGCCGCCCCCCTGGCACGGCTCAGGGCGGGGGGAGTCTCACCTCTGCCGGAGGCTGCACGGCTCCGCTCACCGGCCAGCCCCGGGACACCCCTCTCCATGCCGGGGCGGGCGGGCGAGCGATGGGTGCCGGGGGGGCTCCGCAGCCGGCGGGGTGACGGGGGGCTCCTGGGGTGGAGGGTGGGGGTGACAACGGTTCAGGGCAGGGGCTGAGCCCCTGAATCCAGCACCATCCCTGCTCCCCACCCCGCTGCTCGACAGAACCCCGAGGACTGAGATGCCGGGGGGGTGTCCCCCCTCCCCAGCTGCTCCCCTCCGGGGACTGGGGTCGGGGGGAGCCAAGCGAGACGGGTCCAAAGTTTGGTGGCAGCGCCAGCGGCACATCCCGGCCACCTCCGAGCAGGAAGCCGAGAGCTGGGCAGGGCCCCTGGCTAATGGATAACCCGGCTCCTGGGGGCACTTAAAAGAGCCCAAACCCCCCGCCCACAAAGCCTGGGTGGGAGACGGGGGGGGGGGTCGGGCGGGGTTCTTGTAGGTCCTACAAGAAGCCGAGCTCTTGTTTGTTTGTTTTTTCTGCCGCTGCCACGGCTGGGCAAGGGGGTGGTGGGGATGCCCTAGGGGTGCCCACCCCATCCCGGCTTGCACCCAGCACCCACCGACCCGGGGAGGGAGGGTCCCCTCCCTGGGAATCCAGCCGCCGTCACCTCCCCTGGGACTGAGCCAAACCCCGGGACACCGCGTCCCGGGACTGAGTGGACAGGGGAAAGGGTCAGTCCCAGTTTGTCCCAGTCCCACCCACTGGGCAGCCAGCCCGGCGCTGGGGGTCCCCCACCCATTAGTGGGGTGTGGCGGTGGCAAGGTGCCAGCAGTGCCATTGCAGGGGGGGGGCTCTGAAGGGACCCTCGCTGGATCCTGGATCCTGGAGGGATCATTCCGCCTGCCCCCCATCCCTCTCTGGGGCCCCCTCCCATCATCGCCACCTCCCCAGGCTCAGAGCGGGGCTGAGAGCAGCGGGATTTGGGGGTTCGGGGCGCGGGGAGCAGCCGAATTTACTCACCGAGCAGCCGGGGAGGCCGGAGCTGGGGAGCGAGCGGTGGGAGCAGCCGCCGAGTTCTGCCGGAGAGGAGCCGGAGGGGGTGGGAGAGAGAAAAATTAATCATCCAAGAGGCCGAGTCTCGGCGGGAAGCGAAGGAGCCGAGCTCGGCTGAGCCAAGAACCGTCGGCCGGCCGGGCCGGGTCCTAAAGTCCCACGGCCACGCCGGACAAATCACCTCCAACCTCACGGTCACCGTCACGGCCACTGCCACCGGGGCTGTGCCCTGGGCCGGCCGAGCAGGGATCCAGAGGCTCAGGAATCCAGCCGTGAGCTCATCCAGCTGTGCACGCACCCAGATGTGCACGCATCCAGCTGTGCGTGCACGTTCAAGCGTTGCACGAGGGCCGTGCACACAGCTGGGTGTGGATGACACCAACACCCACCCCCCCCCCGGCATGTCCCGTCAATGTCACCCAGCCCCGGAAGGGATGAGGGGCAGATGGAGAGGCCCAGGGTGGCATGGGTGGGTGTGGGCACTAGGGGGGGTACCAGGCAGGGGTGCTGGGTGAGGGGGTACCAGGCAGGAGTGCTGGGTGGGGAGGTGCCAGGCAGGGGTGCTGGGTGAAGGGGTACCAGGCAGGAGTGCTGGGTGGGGAGGTGCCAGGCAGGGGTCCTGGGTGAGGGAGTGCCAGGCAGGGGTGCTGGGTGGAGGGGTACCTGGCAGAGGTGTGGCTGAAAGGGTACCAGGCAGGGGTGCTGGGTGAGGGGGTACCAGGCAGGAGTGCTGGGTGGGTGGTACCAGGCAGGAGTGCTGGGTGGGGAGGTGCCAGGCAGGGGTCCTGGGTTAGAGAGTGCCAGGCAGGGGTGCTGGGTGGGTGGTACCTGGCAGGGATGCCAGTGTGTCTCCATGGCTCTCATATCCTTGTCCAGCTCCTCCCTGAGCTGCTCCAGCTCCTGCTCCAGCAGCACCTGCACAGGCAGGATAGGGCTGCAATGGGCAAGGTTGGCACTGCCCATACCCCACATCCCAGTAATGGGACTTTCATCGCCACCCTCAGCCCCACTCCCCCAGGAGGGTGCCCTCCAGCATCTCACCTCGATGGGTTGAGCCCGCCTCGGTGGCACCACTGTTGGAGGCTGGAAAGGGCAAGGGGCCAGTTAGGTGTGTGCCCACCACAGCACCTCTTGGTGCCGGGGCTGAGCGGGCACCGGGGCTGCCAGGGCTGCCCTACCTGCCGTGGCTGCTCCAGCACTGAGGAATTCCCTGGTTCATAGTCAAAAATGCTGCCAGGCTCCGCAGTGGCACCGGTGGCACCCCAGCTGGTCCTGTGGGGAGCCGGAAAGACCTCAGCCCCCTGCAGCCCCCCCACCCCATGGGTATTTCAGTGGGTGCCACGCTTACCAGTCCAGCCCATTGGGCATACTGGGGGGCTCAGCCAGTGACGGCCCTTTCCTCCGTGGCTCTGGGAGGGATGGAGGCACCGGGGGGGGTGAGGGGCTGAGCTGCCCCGTGGGGCAGCGCTGGGCATCCCAGTCTGGCTCTGCAGAGGTGGAGGAGGAGGCGAGTGGGCACCGTGCCACCCCGTGCCACCCCGTACCGTGCCACGTCACCCCCACTCACCCGGCAGCTTGCGGTGGATCTGCCGGAACATGCTGCGGTACCAGTCACGAGGTTGGTCCACACTCTGCAGGGACACAGGGTGGTGAGGGGGGGTGGCAAGGGGGGTGCAGGGGGTAAAACCCCAGCCCCGTGCCCCCGACTCACCGAGCGCGAGGCGATGGGCATCCCGGTCTCATCCACCGGCCCGATGCCATCGTACTTCACCCAGCGCCTGTCCCTCCTCTTGCTGTCCTTGGTCCACGTGGCCGACCAACCCGCTGGCCTGGGGCAAGTGGGTGCAGCTCTAGGGCTGGGCACGGGGCTGGTGGGCGCTGAGGTGCTGGGCACCTTCGTCTCCTTGGCTGGCCAGGTCTGGTACCAGTCGTTCGCTGGGGCTGAGGAGGGTGAGGGTGAGCTCCTGGCTGAGCAGTGCCCGGGGGAACCCCCAGGGATGTCCCCAGGGGGGAGCTCGGGGTTGGTACCTGAGCTCTTGGGGGCTGCCCGTCTGCACTCGGCGGTGCCAGGGGGCTCGTGGAAGTCAAAATTCAAGGTGTTGGAGCCGCGGTGGCGGATGATGGGCACCTGGGGCACAAGGAGGAGGTTGGTGCTGGGGCGAGGTGGAGGTGGCGACGGGATGGAGCTGGAGCAGCTCCCCAAATCACCCCCTCCCCGGGGCAAACAGCAGCCCCCAGCCCCACTCACCCGTGTTGCTGTCTGCTGTGGGGGCACCCAGAGTGGTTGGTGGGAGGGGGGCACATCCTCCATGTCCAGGGCAGGAGCTGGCCCTCCGTGGCTGTGGGGTGCTGGGATGATGCCCACGGGCTGCCAGTGCCCTGTGGGGAAAGCAGCCAAACATTAACCCATCCCAGCCCCATTTGCCCCACTGGGCACCACCTGCTGGCACAGAGGACACCGCAGTGGGGTGGCAACCACTGCAGCAGCACCTTCCCCAGCTCAGGGACCCCCGTGGTGCCAGGGGAAGCGGCTGTTCCCAGCCAGAAACAGCCCTGGCTGGACCCCCGTGTGGATCTGGACCCCCATGTGGATCTGGACCACCCAGCCCCTGCCCCCACCCCGGCTCTGCAACACGGGTGGGTTGGACAAGGGTGGCACAAGCTGCTGGCCGGTGACGTAGCGGGAAGTAGCCGGTGCCAGTGCCCGGGCACGTGTTGGCAGCGGCGTCGGGCAGCGGCAAGCCGGGACAGCTGCCAGGGCCGAGCCTCCCCGGGGCTGAGAAACATGAAAATGCAGAAGTATTTCCCCACCCTGCAGCGCAAACAGGGAGGGGAGAAAGGGAAAGAGGGAAGAGGCGTCGGGAATGCGCGGCCGAGCTCAGCACCGCCCTGCCGGGGAGGGCACGGGCCGTGACTCACTGAGCACCGCGGTGCCAGGGCCGTGGAGTGGGGCTGGGGGGGCTGGGACCCCCCCTTGGAACGGGTTCCTGACCCCGTCGTGGGGCTGTGTCATGTGAGAGCAGCTCCAGCATCCTCTGGGGACACCCCATGTCCTCGCCTGGCCCCACCGGGGCATGGGCACTGCCCACAGCACTCGGGGGCACCCGTGCTGAGCCTGGCACTGCGCAGACCCCCTCCTCAATCAGGGCAGCTGCTGCTTTTGGGGGGTTGCTAACCCGTCAGAGTGCCCTGGGTGCCACCCTCGTGGGGTAAATGGGGCTGGGGACCCCCCGGCTCCTCACTCCCAGCACCCCCAGAGCTTGGAATTCGGGTGATCACCACCGCGGGGAAACTGAGGCCCTGGCAACGACTTGCCCTAGGGCACGGAAAGCGGGGTGCAGCCTCCCACCCACCCAGGGTACCCCAACCACGGCCACTCCGTTCCCTGCACGGTGCCCTCCTGCAGCCCCGGGGGGCTCAGCCCCATCCTGGCTCTCCCGGACTGTGCCCCAAAGCCTGGCCCCTGGGGTGCGGGTCCCCACGGGTGACCACCCCCTCCTCACTCTTACCTCCTGGGTGGTGCCAGGCGGGGGTGCCCGGGGATGGGCAGGGGGTTCAGGGAGCCCCAAGGCGAGCGGAACGAAGCTGCTATCGGCTGGGAAGGAGAACTCAGGGAGCGAACTGTGCCGGGGAAGGAAAGGAGAAGGAGGGGGTCGGGGGGGGCTCAGCCTATCGCGGGTGGTCGGCGACAAGGTCCCTCCGGTACCATCCCCCCGCTTGGCTCAGCAGCCTCCGTCCTCACCGGTACCGGGTACCCCTCTGTGCCCTGGCACCCCTGGGGTGCGCTCGGATCATCCCCCCCCCCCCCCGAATCCAAAACCAGTGCTCCCAGCCCTGGAGCTGGGCCGGCCCATTCAGAGTTTCCAGTGACATTTCCAGGGAAGGGATCCAGGGAGAGGAGCCAAGAGGCTGAACTCATCCCCCGCGTTCCCGCGCACGCGTTCCCGGCCCCCCGCTTACGAAACGGGGGCGAGCCCGGCCTCGCCGCGATGGAGCCGGGACGGGGGGGGGGGGGGGGGAGGTTTGAAGGGAGGATGAGCAGGGAAATACCCAGAGGAGGTGGAGAGCGGGGGTGGGGGCTCCGCATTCCAAACCTCGGCATAGGGAGGGGACGCGGTGACAGCAGAATCCCTGTCCCCGCTGCCATCTCCATCCTCTCCATCTCCCAGGGAGTTGGGGACCCACATCCAACACCCCCGTGCCCAGCTCTGGGGGGGTGCCCCATAGCCCACCTCAGCCCCTCGGGGCAGCGCCTGTGTCCTCCCGGCTTCTGCCGCTGCTTCCTGCTGGCCGCTCCCCAAAACTGCTGACAGCCCCGAAAACAGGGGCAGCTCCGGCCCTTCCTCTATCCCACGCGTTCCCACGTGAGCTCAGGCTCCGGTCCCCACGGTGGCTTTGCTGCCACCCATCCCTCGGTCCCCACCCAGCGGGCACCGACGTCCCCGCCGCGATGGGGACAAAGGGGACGGGAGGAGGGTGTGCTCCCCCCGCTGCACAACCGCCCCCCCCGGGGGGTGTCGAGACCCCCATCCCTGTCTTCTACGAGGGTGACAGTCCCTTCCAGCTCCCCACGTGCCGAGTGACGTCTCTGGAGGTCACAACCCCCACTGGCAACGTCCTTCCCGAGGGCAGAGGGGGTGCTGGCCACCCCACAGCGCTGGGGAGGGTGGGGGTCCATCTGCCTCCCACCCACCCACCCACCCACTCGGGGCGGTGACCGGACTCACCTGCGGGTCCTCCCCGCGTTGTGAGCAGCTGCGGGGCGCTGCCTCCCCCCCCTCCGCCTGGCTCCCAGCACCAGCCTCCAGCTCGCAGATAAATATTTAACGCGCAGCCCGGGCCGGGATTAACAAAAGGGCCGAGTGTTTCCTGTTTGCTCAGCGCGCCGATGCCAGCCGGGAGCGCGCAGCCGGGCACTGGGATGCTCCCGAGGTCCGGGGGAACCTCTCCAAGTCAACGAGCGGGGAGGTGGAGAGGCAGGGAGGCTGGAGGATCCCCGGTGTTTGGTGGAAACACTCAGGAAAAGGGTGGGAGAGCTGCCGGAGTAGCGTTATCAGTCGCATCCTGGTTGGCAGGGAGCAGGGATGGCTCAGGGCAGCTGGAGGTGGCAGAGGGATGGGGAGCAGGGGATGGTGGCAAAGGGATGGGGAGCAGGGGTGGAACAGTCCGGCTGGAGCTGGAGGTGGCAGAGATGGGGAGCAGGGATGGTGGCAAAGGGATGGGGACCAGGGATGGATCAAGGCAGCTGGAGGTGGCAAAGTGATGGGGAGCAGGGATGGAACAGTCCAGCTGGAGCTGGCAAAGGGATGAGGACCAGGGATGGCTCAGGGCAGCTGGAGCTGGCAAAGGGATGGGGAGCAGGGATGGATCAGCCCAGCTGGAGCTGGAAGTGGCAAAAGGATGAGGACCAGGGATGGTTCAGAACAGCTGGAGGTGGCAGAGGGATGGGGAGCAGGGATGGTGGCAGAGGGATGGGGAGCAGGGATGGTGGCAAAGGGATGGGGAGCAGGGATGGCTCAGTCCTGGAGCTGGCAATGCCAGCCCTGAGGAGCTGGATGAAGGGGATGGCACATGGTGGCAACACCAGGCCTGGGGAGCAGGAGCCAGCTGAGGGATGGCACAGTGGTGAGCTGGACTCCAGAGGTGCTGCAGGGCAGGCAGCAGCCAGATGTGGCAGCCACAGCTGGGTGCCAGCTCTAGGCCAGGACCCACCTCCCGTTACCTGAACCGGGCACCCAGCAGGATGCAGCCCGGGCTGCCCCATGAGGCAGTGGGTGAGGATGGAGCCAGGAGGAGGGGGAGAGAAGAGCCCTCAGACACCCTCCTCTTCCTCAGCAGGAGGAGGGCTGCTCCCCCAGCTGGAGAGGCGGCCGAGGGCTCTCCAAGTCAAGTGCCAACGTGCCAGGGAGGTTTGGGAGACGCCGTCTGGGCGCTGCTGAGGAGCCCAGAGCTTGAAATCCTTCCTCCTTCCCCCACCCACCCCGAGCCAGGCACCCCCAGGAATGAACCAAAGTGGAGCTGAGTGACTGTTGTCAATTTTTAAACTTTTTTTTTCATTTTTTTAGGCTTTTTTTTTTGGCTTTTTTTGTGTTTTTTTTTTTATCTCCGTAAAGATGACTTCCAATTTACATTAAGACAGTTCTAACAAATTCATTCCTTGTTCACAAAAAAAAAAGAATTATATTAAATAATTTCTGCCAATAAATAACATTTTCACCATTTTTTTTCTCCTTTAAACAGAACTTTTTAAAAAAAGGGAAAAAAAAAAGCAAAAAAAAAGCAAGAAAACAACAAAAAAAAATTAATTTAAAGGAGGCGGTCTCCAGGCAACGGGCGTTAACCAATCCTGCAGCACCCAGAACCCTCCAAAATCACCATCCCTGCACCCACCACGTGTCCTGTGGGGTGGGCACTGCCACCCACCCCCTTCAGATCCAACCCCAAGAGCCACGGGGGCTGGGACGGGCACCAAAAGCCAGCCCCCCCCCACACCCCCCAAAAAAGCTTGAACTCGCCCCACCCATTGCTGACTCCCCCTCCTTGACATGCACCTTGCTTAGAACATGCAGAAAATAAAACCAAAGAAACCCAGGCTGTGTGGCTGGCAGAGCCCAGGGCACCCCAAATCCCCTTTGCCAAGCTCTGGGTTGGCAGCCGGGGAGGGAAAAGGGGTTTTGGGGGGGCTCTGAGGCGCTGGCTTTGCTGGAGGGGAAAGGAGGAGGAGGAGGAAGGTGGGGAGGGGGGGAATTAATGGGGGGTTTGGGATGGATTTGGTTCTGTGGTGGCAGGGATGGGAGTGAGGGGCACAGGGATGGGTGTGAGGGGCACAGGGATGGGTGTGAGGGGCACTTGCTGCCAGCCTCAGCTCCCAGCTCTTCATCAGCTGCTTCCCAAAATGCTGCTGAAGAAGGGATGGGAGGTTCTGGGATGGAGGTTCCTGGCTCTGGGATGAGGGTTCCCACCTCTGGGATGGGGGTTCCCACCTCTGGGATGGGGGATTCCAATTCCAGGATGGGTTTCCCAGCTCTGGGGTGGGGGGTTTCCAACTCCAGGGTGGGTATCCCATCTCTGGGGTGGGGGTTCCTGGCTCTGGGATGGGGGATTCCAGTTCCAGGAGGGGTTTCCCATCTCTTGGATGGAGGTTCCCAGCTCCAGGCTGGAACCCACAGCTCAGCCAGGATTCACAGGGATGCCAGCACAGAAAGGGCACAGGGCTGAGGGTTAATCAATCAATCAGGGGGTTAATTANCCTGGCTCTGGGATGGGGGATTCCAGTTCCAGGAGGGGTTTCCCATCTCTTGGATGGAGGTTCCCAGCTCCAGGCTGGAACCCACAGCTCAGCCAGGATTCACAGGGATGCCAGCACAGAAAGGGCACAGGGCTGAGGGTTAATCAATCAATCAGGGGGTTAATTAGCACCCACGATACCCCTCACCCCTTTGGGAATTTATGTCAAGGGAAAGGGGGGGGGGGCAGGGACCAGCACCAGCGTTGCTACAGCAACTGTGCCTCAGTGGGC